>JADZMA010000783.1:0-29723 GCA_020796225.1 Arion vulgaris | reverse complement strand
AGGCAATCATATCAACAACAGAAGAACAGCTATAGCAACACATGAATATACTCATTTAACATGCAATGAATAGAATATGAGAATAAACATCGATAAAACCAAAGTAATGACATTCGCTAGAAAGAAAAACACTACCAATTTCTCCGTCGGCAATCGCCCATTAAAACAAGTCAAAGACTTTACAAACCTAGGAAACGTTTTTTCTCCCAGCAAACGGAAGAATAACTAATGAAATCCAATACAGATGCAACAAAGCAAATCAACTGATAGGACAAATTGCGCCAATTTGCTGTCCTTCCTCGATCACTTCTGTATCAGCCAGGTGATCTGCAGCTCATGCCTTGTACTCCGCATGCATTGGTACAAAATAAGATTAAATGGGTCGTTCGGGATGTCCTCATTGTTACAAGTCACTTCTATCTCTCGTCCCTGATTCATCACGTCGAAATCCTAAGTATTTTGTGTGCACATAACCTAGTTTAGTTATTGTTATTACGTTTAAGAAAGCAAATTTCGTAACTTTTTTAAATGCCGTATATCCGACTTGACAGTAAAGGTTTTTATTGTAATCTCAAAGGCTGAAGTATTTATTGCCGGCATGACTCGAGGTTAGCTGCAAGCACATCTAAGCAGCTCATTTCAGCACAACAGCATTCTCGTACTCAATTGTAACCAAAGTGCGTCCATTTGTTAATATCACTTCTATCCAGTATTTCAGTAAGTTGACTACAGCTACGTCTTCCTCTATTAGTGTCTTCATTAACATTTGTTCTATTTGTTATCAGAAACTTACAAAAAACAGTAACACATGATTTTAATTTACAGTTTTGAAAATCAGCGTTCGTATCCGACTTTGTTACACTTTGTGACATTTGATAATACAAAAATCTTGAAAAGTGCATTCAGTTTAGATAAGATCAAAGAGATGTTTTCCAGTACTGCAGTCAGTAGTTTCTATTTTATTTTCAAGTAAACAACTTTTTCAATACTATCTTATTTATTCTTTCACACTAGATTATCAAATCAATTATAGAATAACTAATTTTACCAATTGTCCCTTAAACTTATCTAGATCATAAAACTTATCATACTAAACTTATAAACTTATCATACTAAACCACATTTATCCATCATTCCCATTTGTAATTGTTGGTTATTGACTCCCATATATTGATTGAATTTCAGCATGATTAGTTGCTTTTATTTCATTTTGGCTTCAATTCATCTTGAAAAGAATAATATATAATATATTATTAATCATTATTATCATTGACATTATTTTGTAACTCATGTTAGTCATGTATCAAATCTTTCTCAACTCTCAAGGTTTTAATGCTTTCAACAAAAAAAACTGTTTTGAAAGTGAATGTTTATCATGTTTTTACTTAACTTACTAGTAAACATTTCTTTTGGTAACCTTTCTTTTCTTTGTTTTTATGTGAAAATTTGGGGATTTGTTTAAATGTCACATGGTTGCAAAATCACATTAAAGAAACGTCTGCTGGAAAATACAATTTTTATAATAAACAAGCAATATAGAAAACAAGTTTTATTATTGAAAAAATATTACATTAATATTTTAACGTTCACTACTTTTTCGGACACCTGTACAGAATTATTTGTTGGTGCCAAAAGTGTGGTACACATAGGTAAGGTTAGATAAAATAAAACTATCTAAATGTGATGAAAAGTATGTTGTATAAAAGAGTTTGTTAATCAATATAGAAGTGGTTAGACGTCACTTTACACTGATGAAAATGTTGAAGAGGAGATCTGAAGTGCAATGATCCTCATTAATCCCTGATCTATCTTGTCAGCATTATAAATTTCCTTTAGCTCAACTTGCTTTAGAATTTCATAGTTACCTTTGCTTCCACTCTGTCAGTTTTATCTTTTGAAAATGATCTAGGTTGTCCTCAGACAACTTTATTTGTTGTACTTTGAATCTCTTCAGCTAGCCGAGACTCATGATGAAGTTGGTTTAGCCTAGTCTTTCGTCAAGCTTTGTTCATTTCAATAAAGACAGGCCCATAAATCTGAATATTTTTGCTCCTAGCTTAGAAAGCAAAGCACAGAAAATTTTTCGAATTCATAATTTCTGAATTTTCTTCTGTAAAATGTTGTTATTTTCTGATTGTTGTTATTACAGATCTCGTTATAAATATACTCTACTGTTTTCATATCTTTATCAACTTAAAAGTTTTTCATTGTGTTAGAGTCCTATACTCCGGTCTCTTTCTTTCTTCTTTTGTTCTGCTCTGCTTTTTTGCCATTAGGCGTAGCAGGTTTAACTGATGATCGGTTTCCGAGATAGCGAGGCTCGTCATGATTGCTGTGGTATTATGGAGTTTTAAGATGTCTGTAACTCCATCAATCCATCTTTATCTTGGTCTGCCCTTCCTCTTGATGATTCCATTTTCAGGTTGTATGCTCTTGCAACTGGTGTATTCAGATTCATTCGCACCAAGTGGTCAAACCATTTGAGTCTGTTTTTCAATGAATCTAATAGTAAGAATTGTTCCGACTGTTCTTCTAATAAATAAAACAATAAAGTTGTAGGAGAATAAAATACCAAACAAGCTCAAACTCAGAAGTCGTCACAGTAACTCTCATGCCAAATGATCTGTAAAGATGAGAAAAGCCATACATACATAAAGATACAAATTAATAACTTTCTGTTTTCAGACAGTATTTATTTCCAACTGACACAAATTTGAGATTCCTTTATAACTCCAATACTCACTAGAAACTGAGTTCAATTGCATCATTTGAGGTTCATTTTCAGAAATTCTCAATTCATTACTCTCTAAACCTCAAGATTTTTCTGTCAGTTAAGTCTAAAGTGTTATCTTTCTTGGATGGATTGCATGTCAGCCTTAATAATTTCTTGACTATTAGGAACAGCAGTGAAAAACTGAAATAGGAACCACCAAATAGTTATGGATATCTTACAAAATATACTCTGACATAGACTTTGTTGCCACCTTTCAAGAAGTCAGCAATCATTTTCACTGATTGCCTTATCTGATCAAGAGCAACAAGAGTAGCAGTGACATGATATGTAACACAACTTACATACAATAAGAATAACAAATTTTTGGAGAAGTAACAGACACAGGGAAAGAAATATCAAACATAGGCATGCCTTGACTGGAACCCACAGAGAGTGATCGAGAGAGAGAACCCCAAGAGTGAGAGTGAAATGCGAGACTATAAAACCTTGCAAAAATTATTGATAAAAAGAATACATTTTAGTCATGAGATCAGTGCTAAAGATATTTTGAAAGTATTCTCTCACACAATTTAGCATTACAAGATTTAGCACATACAGTTGGAATCTTCAATTATATTCCACAAATTGTATAACCGTAACATGGTTTTGTTTGTATTTTCTACAGTAAAATGGCAGACAGCAAAGTCAAATTGACATATTTCAACTTTAATGGACGAGCAGAAATTATTCGCTTGGTTTTGACTTTTGCTGGTAAAGCGTTTGAGGACAATCGTGTAAGCCAAGAAGAATGGCAGAAAATCAAACCAACTTCACCCTTTGGCCAGCTTCCATTTGTTGAGATTGATGGTGAGGTCTTCGGCCAAAGTTTGGCCATTGCCCAGTATTTTGCTAGAGTACATAACTTGTATGGCAAGACAAATCTGGATGGTCTGAGGATTGACCAGATCTCTCAACTTATAGAGGACTACATTCAACAAGTTGTGAAAGTCTTCCATGAGTCAGATGAAGCAAAGAAAGCTGAGATTGTGACAAAAGTCAAAACAGAGGAGGCACCAAAATATATTGGTTATCTTGAAAAGATCCTTGAGAAGAATGGAGGGGAACATTTAGTAGGTAACAGTTATACTCTTGTAGATTTAGCTGCCTATGATTTGGGACGGATTCCTCAAGACCTACACTGAGGATGCACTAGAGAAAGCTCCATTGTTGAGAGCACTCATTGAGAAAGTTGGCAGTAATGAAAAAATCAGAACCTACACAGAGAGCCATAAATAAGACAATTTACTGTATTCACTGTTTCTGTTAATGTGTTCTTTATAAGTCGTTATTTTCTTACATTTAACTGGACAGACAGTTCATTATTTTAACAAGTTGTACAAGTGACACTGACTTAATTGCCAATCAAGATTATGCCAGCAGCGATTCACTGTGCTCAAGAGGATTGTGCATATATTTTTGAACAAGAGATATTTGTAAAGCAATCATTTCATGAAGTAAACAATATTAGCACAGCAGGCTGTCATACTAACTTGACATCTGTAACTTACCTGTCAAACATGCTACATGGACTGTCTACAAACATGCTACATCTACTTTCACTAAAAACTGTGACAGTGATTCTGTTCCAGGATTGACTGCTACCATTGCCAGAGTTATTAATCATAAAGTCTAAAAGTTGTTAAACTTACATTTGGTTGTTTCAAATGACAATGTATTTCTTTACTGTTTAAAGGATTAATAAATAGAAATAATAAACCCTGTCAGCTCTTTTGAATTGTTTATATCTGTTGTCATTTTATGTTACCATCTGTGGCCATTTCATCCTAGTGCTAATGGCACTTTCTTCCTATTGTGTACTTTATGTCAGATTTGATGTGTTGTTGTAACAGTAGAACAGCTACAACAACACATCAACAGACTCCAGTTAGCATGTAATGAATACAACATGAGAATAAACATCGACAAAACAGAAGTAATGACATTCGCCAGAGAGGAAAGCTCTACCAACATCTCCATCGATAATCACCTACTAAATCAAGTAAAGATTTCACATACCTGGGGAGCTTTTTTTCAGCAAATGGAAGAATAACTAATAAAATTCAACACAGATGCAAAAAAGCAAATCAAATGATAAAAATGGCACCAATTTTAAGATGCAAACACGCCCCCAGAACAAAAAAAGAGAATGTTCAACAAATCTTTCCCCCCCACATTATGTTACCAGTGGGGACTGCCTAGAGTAGTGATAGTAGCCGGCCTGCGCGGGGCCCCTCATCCCCGGGTTCGAACCTACTGCCCGGGGCATTTGTTCGAGTCCCTGGTCTTACTCGGGGCGAAAAGTGAGTCCCTCTGAAGTCGGAAAAAATCTGCCTGTATGGCGGGGGAATCTAAACAGTAATTGAGCACACGGCTGCCGGGAAAGTTTTTTCAATGCCGCTGCTTTTTAAAAATTGGGAAAACAGATTTTCAAAAATCAGTTTCAGAGATGAAATTTGCCAGTTGAAAGGGGAAAAAAAAAAAAAAAAAAGACAGTGCCAAACCGGGGAGCTGACAAAAAACGAAGAAGAAAACTAGTCACAACAGAGATGAAGTTTTAAGAATGGGGGTAAAAAGAAGAGCCCGGGTTGAAAAAATGAAGACATCGGGAAAAAAGGGGGTACAACATCAGTACTAGATTCATCAAGAAAAAAAATTAAATGGTTCGCCACGTAACAGATTAATCAGACAGGGACCCAAAAAAATGTGCTCTGATACAATGGGAAAAAAAAAAGGCCGGGCCCCGCAAAGATGGACTCAAAAAAAGAGGCGAAAAGAGACATTAGGGATACCAGGGCCCGTTTTAAATTTTTCCTGACCTGACCCGGGGGGCATACAGGGTTGAAAGAAAGTTTTGACTTTTTCCTGTTTTTTGTACAAGACTTTCTTCCTATTTTACTTGTATAAAGACTTTCTTCCCATTGGTCTTGTATATGACTTTCCTGTTGTGTACTTGTATATAAGACTTTTTTCCCAGGTAATTGTTTTAAGACTTTTTTCTTTTGTACTTTTATAAAAACTTTCTTCCCCTTTGTACTGTATATCAGACTTTCTTCCTGTTTTGACTTATAGAAAGATTTTTTTCCATTGTCAGAGATGTCAGAGACCCTTTAGTCACCAACCCCGGGGAAAAAAGGGGGATTGACCAACAACTTCAGCATGTTTCTGTTACGCCATGGACTTTTTTTTGGGAAGAGATGAACGTTTGTCCATGTAGGTTTGCATCTCTTCCTCAGAGTTAGTAACAAGGGCGCAGTCATCAGCAAACAACAGGTTTAAGATGGTTGATTCTTTTCCTTTGGGTGGAGAATTTTAACCTCCTAAGATTGAATAGATTACAGTCTGTCATTTATCTAATCTTTACACCATGTTCATCGTGCACTTGTACGTAGTTCTCCATGGATGGCTGTGATACGTTTCCAGTGGCGGCTCGTCATTAGGGCCTGTGGGGCGGGACACCCCAAAAATAATGTTAGCGTGTATTTATTATTTTATAAATTAAAAAATATAACCTAACCCCAAAAATGTTTTTTCCGAAAAATTTTGCTCCACCAATAAAACTACCACGAGCCGGCACTGCGTTTGGCCTTACCATTAACCCCAAAAAAAATTGAGCTCATGTTTCAGCCTGTCCCTAGAGAGCAGTATTTATGATCCAGTCATCAATATTAAACACCAACGTCACATGCCAGCGGACAACTTTGCTAAGAAACATCCTATCCAGATCGGCAAACATGACTCTGGGGTCAACAATGGGAAATCAAAGCCAGTACTGCGTTTGGAAGGCTTGTGTTACTGTGGGGGAAACAGAAGGGGATAAGCGTAGCCACAAAGCTGAAAGTTTACCAGCCATATGCAACCACGCTGCAGTATGCCACGAGATAGAACAGTGTATAGCCACAGCCAACTCTAGATAACTAGGCCAGACAACTGACTGCGGAATCCTGACCTAGATCAGAGAAGGGGGCTGGAAAATATATATGTTTGATAGAACACTGCGGGGTGTTGGGTGAGAAGGTAGGGTTAGTACCTCACGGAAAATGACAGCCGATCCTGATGTCCATGGATAGTCATGATCCTATTGGTCCCCACTTCTCACCTAGCTCATTTTTGCCCCACGTCCACCCCCCGGGCAACAGTCTCGGCTGACTGGCTAAACAACATGAGTAGGCCGGAGTAATCCTGCTTAACCCCCCCACTTCCTCCTTTCTTTCCCTACCCACGTCCCCTTTTCTCCAATACTTTTAACCACAGTGAGAGCTCTAATGGCCTCTCATATGACCATTCAGATCTGGTACAGCACTACAGCATAACTGAGTAGATGTGGTAAACATTTGTATAATATGCACCCTCTGTGATTGGAAAGAAGTCAGAAGGGTACTAACTAGATCTGAGGATAGAGAACCAATGTGTGCTGCTTTTGACGGCTGACATCCATCGTACAGGCGCAGTGACCCCAGGACGTGATGATCCTCTTGCCCGAACATTTGGACACAAGCCTAGAGTATAACAGAGCTCGGCGTGACCAGTAGGCAATCTGGTGGCTGGGAATGAGAACAGCGAACCCTACCTTGGCTGCAGTATCATTAAGCGACACAGAAAGCCCCTCATCCACTAGTGCTATGGCAGTATTATTCTGACTCCTGTCGGGTGGTAGGAAACCCACAGACTCAGCTTTTCAATGCTATGTACAACAATAATAGAAATTCAAACGAGATCGGACGTCGACTCGAATATCAAGGTCCGCGCCAGACAGAGGGTAACCGGGCTGTTCTGTGCGAAAAATTGACCACTGGAAGAAACAAAACAAACAAATGCAAACATAGAAATACACAAAACCCTTGGAGGAAGAAGGACCTACAGATGTCAGATGACCAAAAGAACAAACATTCACTTAATATCCTACAATTAAACATCTGTGGCCAAAGAAACAAAAAAGTTGAACTCTCAAAATTATTACATGACCACAAGGTACATGGGGCCCCTTTTGCAAGAAACCTACACAAAGACAGTGCCCTGCACTTGACGGGATACACTAGTTTCCCTGAAGGTGTCTGACTGCGAGGCATAGTCACATACATACGTAACGACATTCAAGGAGATGCATCACAGCTTACAACAGCCCATCCCACAGATGTGCAACAAATTACTATCTGGCACTCTGGAGGAAAATATACCATATACAACATCTAAAACCCTTGCAGAAACACTCAAACTGCCAGAACTGCACAACACAGTATCGCAAAACTATTTTAGCAGTGACTTAAATGACACTCTCCACGTTGAGCTACAGACAAAAACAGGACATGAAAATTAATAGAAGAGCTTTGTGATACAACAAATCTATCAGTATTACAGAATGCAGAATCTCCACCAACTCTGCTGCACTGAGCTCACCCCCTCACTACTCGACCTGACCTGACCATCTGCTCATCCGACTGACGAATCCTGCCATTCTCAAATCTGATGATATCAAGGTGATCCAACCACTCCTTACTCTAAAAACAACTGAAAGTAGAGCCTGGTCGAAGCAAAAACACGGTGGAACTTCAAAAAAGCTAACTGGAGACTTTTCAAGAAACAACTGACTCTCTGCTTACACAAGTTGATGCCAGCAGTGTTGAGACTTTCAACGAAGAAGTAACAAAAGCAATTCTGAAAGCCTCATCATTATGTATCCCAAGGGGCAGCGGAAATCACACAAACCATTTTGGGAAACCCAAAACATAAAGATTACCATCTATGAAAGAAGCACATTAAGGAAAACACTAGAGTCCACACCATCACTGGACATAAAAGTGCAGTACAATAAAGCTTGTGCAAAAATAAAACTTGCAGTTAGGAAGGCTAAAAATGAAAAATGGATAGACACATGCTCAAAACTAGACTTCAGACGTAATGGAAATAAAGCCTGGGGTCAACAATCTGTCTGAGGAATAGGAAGACAAATCCCAAACCAGTGATAGATGGAAGGAAAACAATCATTGAAGACCAGAAAAAGCAGAGCACTTAACCGTTTCTTTGCATCAGTGAACAGAGCAAGGGAACTCACAGAGATAGACATAAAGCGTCTGAACCACTTGAAGCAACAAGAAAAAGCTCAAACAGTAAATGCTTCCATTTTTTAGAAAGAAATTAGTAGACAGGAATTAGAACAGGCATTAAAGAAATTGAAACTTGAAAGTCTCGGACCAGATAAGATCCACAACGAGATGCTTCTAAACTTGGGTCCAATAGGGAAAGGGAGCAGTTCTCATCTAATTAATATGACATGGAGAAATGGAATGCTCCCAAAGCCGGAGGAGTGCCCATATTATCCCTATCCTGAAAAACACCAAACCCCCAGGTGAACCCAGAAGCTACCGACCAATCTTCCTAACATCATGTCTAGGGAAATTGGGTGAAAAAATTGTAAATTGTCGTCTCTACTGGTTTCTGAAAATACCAACACTCTATGCCACGAACAGGCAGGATTTAGATCGCAACTGCACGAGGACCAACTCTTTAGGCTTACTCAAAGAATACACGACAGCTTCCAGAACAACAAACACACAGTAGCCATCTTCTTTTACCTGCAGCAGGCTTACGATCGAGTATGGAGAAAAGGCCTCTTATGAAGATGATGGACATTGGAATACATGGAAATTGTACAACTGGATTAAGTACTTTAATTGACCGTAGATCCCGACAAAAATCAATGATGCAATTTCATCTAAGGAGGTCTTAGAAGGGTTTACCACAGGCTCATCCCTAGTTGCCCCTCTTCCTCATATACATCAATGACCTTGCAAGTCAGATTACGGCTGAAAAAGCGCTATACGCAGACGACCTAGCTATTTGGCAAAAATCATGAGGATGTAGAAAGTGGAGCACGTAAACTTCAGAGACCTAAAAAAACCCATGACTACTGCCAGACATGGAAACTAAAGATAAACTGTGCCAAAACAGTGTATACCATTTTCACTATTAGCCACAAAGTTGCCAAACAGAATATCACATTAAATCTAGACAATCACAAATTGCTAAGAGAACAACACCCCACATATCTTGGAGTAATACTTGACCGCCAGCTTAACCTGAAGAAGCATGTTGTGAATGTAAAGAACAAAGCATTAAGAAGATTACAGCTATTGAAGAAGTTTTTTGGCACAACATGGGGATCAGACAAAGATACTCTGGAGGCTTATATCTGGTTACATCCGTTCTGCAATAGAAATACAACAGTGCTTTCTAACAACTTGCTCCAAGACAAACTTGATTCCCCGGACAGAGTACAGAACAATGCCTTACGTCTGATCAGCGGGGCAATGGGTCAACACCAACCGCCGCATGTGAAATACACACAAATGTGGAACCTCTTGGGTTTCGTAGGGACAAAGCTGCTGTTGAAGCTTATGAAAGGGAAAAAAATGAATCAAGATACCCAATAAACTACTTGTTGAAGTGGAAAGAGAAACAGAATTAAACAAAAGTCAATCCTCCACCACGTCAGTGAAATCAAAGACAGATAACACCCTTTCCCGAAACAAGACAGCAGCTGCAGGAGTAATAGAACTTACCACCATACACCTTGAATACACCCGAAATTAGAACAAAATTGATAGATGAAGCAACTAAACGCTCCGACCCAGTCAACCTTATGATAGCATCTCAAAGAACCATTGATGCCTATCCCCAAAAATGGATACATGTCTATACTGATGGATCTGCATTTAAAGCCACCATCAAAGCAGGTTACGGAGCATATATACAATACCCAGACAGATCATCCGAAGAGCTGTTTGGTGCATGCGTGGGAGATATGCTCCAATTATGAGGCTGAAATTCATGCGATAGAAGCAGCGGTGTACCACCTGAAGACTGTTTTCGATGCCTTTCCATCAAAGGACAAAACATAATTATCTTCACAGATTCAATGTCGCCTTAAGCCCCAGAGGATGATGGACATTTAAATCTGAACTATCCCATATAGCCCTAGATATTGACAGACTTATTACATGACATCAAAATAACCATGCAGTGGATCCCCGGACATTCAAACACACCTGGAAATGACAAAGCAGATAGGCTAGCCAAGAAAGGGTCAACACAGGGAAAAACCAATCACAGCAACAACTTCCATACAGCAAAGCAAATCCTAATGACAAAAAAAGGAAATTTGATTTAACAGATGGGCATGGGGAAAAACAGGAAGAGATGTGTACACCATATGGCCAGCCCTAACCTTAATGACAACATCAAAACCACCTTACAAGAAGAGATCAGAGCACCATTTTTAGACTCCGAAACCAACACATAACACTTAATAATCACTTGAACAGAATTCAATCACAACACACTCCAGAGTGCCAACTGTGTGCACATCATCATGAAACCGCTCACCACCACCTCTTCAAGTGTCAAGCACTAGAAGACATCCGAAAGACCCTCCTTCCTCCAAGGCCAGATAAATGGAACACACTATATGGAACAAAAGAACAACTTACAGACACATGCAGATACCACTACATAGCATTGGGCTGAAGGGCAAAAGCTCAAATGCCGCTGGATCATTGAAGAAGAAGAAGAGAAAAAGATAGAACACTGCAAGTTTTTGTGCAATTTTACTCAATTATGTGAGTCTATGGTTATTTATTGGTGAAAATATTCATAATATTGATTTTCCCTTATTGTTAAACTTAACTTGTTGCATAATATAGCTTCGATTTAGCATTTTGTGTTGATTTTAAAATGAATTCGTCTATAGACATCATTACTGAAATGCGAGGTGACGTGGTTTAGTTGTGGTCTGATTTTTCATAATTCTTACCTGAGTCCGAAGGCCCATAAGTTTATAGTTGGCTCTGTATAGCAGACACGCAAGAAAACTAAACCACTTCCACACAAGCTGTCTATGCAGAATACTAAAAATAGACAGGACAAAATTCCAGATACTGAAGTCCTATAAGAGCAAAGATCCCAACACTGCCTTCTCTATAAGGTCAATTCGCCCCTTTTAATGGCGGCGACCTGGGAGGCAGAATACATAGAGGCAGAGTGTTCGACAATTTTCAAAAGGATTATTATTCTCCTGTATTACTACTATTGGATTAGTTAGTCTGTTAATTATTGTATAATTATAATTAAATAGTTATAATTTAATAATTATCTTCCTTAACAACAAAATAACGATTGTAATTATATATGTA
This sequence comes from Arion vulgaris, assembly GCA_020796225.1. NCBI lineage: Eukaryota > Metazoa > Mollusca > Gastropoda > Stylommatophora > Arionidae > Arion > Arion vulgaris. The sequence goes on along the minus strand of JADZMA010000783.1, from coordinate 17,765 downwards.
TAATATAAGTTAATTTAACAAATACCTTCTTCAGTAAACATAACTGTTGTCAGTGTTGTAAACATAACAAAATAACGATGCCTAGCTATAAAGTAAGTAATTATTATAGTAAGTAATTTTACCAAAATGTAGATCAAATTACGATTATAATTATATGTATAATTTAACAATTACCTTCTTTAATAAACATAACAATGCCTAGAAAGTGTTGTGTACCGAAATGTAGACAAGGAACATGTTCTATGAGTCTATTGTATAATTGTTGAAAGAACCAGCTATAGGACTCAGTATTAAAATAGATCAAGACATGTCTTTTACTGTTCACCTAAAGGAAGTTTAAATAGATAAGAGTTCCTTTAACTAGGCTTCAAATAGTGGAAAAATTGAGAGATGGTTTCATGTTGAGAACCTTTTGTCATTGCAAATCATGCAAAGATTTAGAAGAGCATAACTATTAACTATTACATGACAATGGCACATGATAATCTGGTTGAAGCAATTAATTTATCATCCACAACAACAAGCACTAGTTTTGTGCCAAAGAAAACACTCTAATTCCTCGCTGAGCAGTTGCATCTGGTCAGAACTCCAGATAACAGAAAATGGTATAGCAATAACACTCAGTGTTTTGCATTTATGCAGAGCCGGATTAGCATAGTAGCAGAAGTAGCAATGCTACGGGCCTCCGCCTTTGGGGGGCCGCGCTCTGGAGCTAAGTTGTCACTAGTCATAAACAAGGAACCAAGTTTGGGAGGTGGGTAATAATTTCCCTTTCATTTTTTTTAATTGAGGTTAGGCAGGTCATGTTTACTCAATTTCGGACTTAATTTGGCGGTCACACTGAGCTCATTAACAACGTAACAGTTTTTTTACTTTTTGTATAGGAGTGTCTCTTGTGTGCACACGATTCTAATAAACGAAAACTTGAAAGCTTGAACAAAAGAACAATTAAATTTGACTCATAACCCAGTTCAAGTCTGTTCGTTCAGTAGTTTTTGCGTGCGAAACTTAGTTTAAAATAAATGCAAGTGGGCGTATGAAATATTGTTCAAAGACATGAGCAGATCTGGGCACTCCTAAATAAATTTCATGTCATTCACAAATTTTTGTGAGAAACTGTTTTGCACTCGACTAGATGTCCCAGAAAATAATGCGAGGGAGGCAAATGATTAAACAGAAAACTTGGACACAACTTGAAGGACGCAACAAGAAGCCGCAACACAGAGCTGCATAATTTTACAGAGAAGCACACAAACGGACACAGAGAGTAATTTTTTATTTGTTCTGCTAACTTTGAATGTATTTAAATCCTTCCATCTTGTTATTTTATTATTATTTTATTTTACATAGCTAATTTTATTTTTCAGTGAGAAATTAATTTTTAAAAATAGTTTCTATCATTTTTCGTTTTCAATGAATTCAAATTTTTTAAATCAGAGTTATAGTCATGTTAAGTGGTTAAATTACGAAGCAACCTGTATATAATATATCATCATGAGTAAATTGTTATATCATAAAACGCTGTCCAAACTTTCACATGTATATGTTATATTAGTAGAAAGTAGAAGAATTACATTTTATTTGGAGATGAGTAAGTTGGAAACGGAATAGTTAGCATTTTATGGAACGGAATTCTAGAACGCTTGCAAGCGTCTAGCGCTTCATTACAGTCACCTGATCAAGACCTTAAAACTGGATATGCTCTTTGGAATCGTTACAGGGGTACGTTCAAGCAATGCGGCCTACATTTTCAGATATTGAGGCCAAAGCCAAAATCCTGACTCACTGTCAAGAACATCAGCAACAAACTTCACGACGACGCAAGCGAAATACTAAGTACGACGATTTTAGTGGCTCTACTACGCTCGATGAAGTTGTAGAAAATCAAACACCCAAACAAAAATTTGAAAGTCAGGTGTTTATTGTCATAATTGATAATGTACTCTCTGCCTTAGCTAAACGCATGGAAGCGTACCATAGAGTGACTGATGTATTTGGAACATTTCGGCAGTTAAAATCTCTTACAGCAGAAGAGATCTTGAAAAGAACTCCAAATATTGTCAGCTCTACCCAAAAGGATTTGGAACAAAGCCTAGGCGACGAACTTGTGCAGTTCGCTGAACTCTAAACTAATGGTGCTGCTATTAGCAACGAAAAGAATGAGGCCCTTGAACTGCAATTTTATAAACTTATAATGGAAAATTCATTTGAGTCGTGTTTCCAAATGTAGAAATAGTCTTACGAATTTACTTGTCTTTAATGATTACTAACTGCAGCGGAGAACGTTCTTTTTCAACATTAAAGCGTATAAAAGTGAGTTAAGAAACATGATGGGACAAGATCGTCTAAATAACCTCACCTTTAAAGAACATTGAATGTAATTTACTTAGAAATTGATTTGTCTAGTATTATCTCTAAATTTGCTCACATTAAATGGAGACAAGTTTGTTTGTAAAATTTATGTTTTATTATTTATTATCATACAAACTTAGGGCCCCACACTAAAATTTGCTACAGGCCCCCAGCTGGTCTAATCCGGCTCTGCATTTATGACATATTAAATTGAACCTGATCTGTCCTCATATCATCTGGATATGAAGATAAGTTCTTAGCCACGACAAACCATAAGGAGATTGTCATACAAATTGTAAATTTCCAGTTACATGAAATTCTCATTAGACAGTACTGTATGTGTCTGCGGAGCTCAAAATATAAATATTTTATTGTCTGTGGTTCCAACATTTTCCTCAACAATGATATAAAAATCAGGAATATTCAATGCAATGTTCAGCAAGCTGCTTCTTCACAAAAAGGAAATAGCAAAATTCAGTAGTGATAAATATATTGTGTACTACTGTTTAGTTTATATGCTAATCAAGCTGTGGTGATTCAGATGGATGAAATTTATGTTTAGCTGCACTGAATTATACTGGAGGATAATTGATTGGCACAGCATTTTGTTTTCCCTTGTTATCATGTATCACTAGTGATCTCCTTCGATATAATATATCAAAAGTTGTCCCATAGACTATTGATCTCCTTCGACATAATGTAAACAAAAGTTGTACATAACTATTGATCTCCCTTCAACATAATGTAACAAACGTTGTCACATAGACTATTGATCTCCTTCGATATAATGTATCAAAAGTTGGTATTTAGACTGGCCAAATTTGGGGTGTAAAGAATAGAACCACTGTTACTGCTACGCATGTCAAAGAGTCGACTAAGGAGGTTTGGCTGAAATCGGATGCATGTGTCCTAAACGTGTAGAAGTCTTATGCATTTAGGCCTACAAACCCAAAGTGCAACGTATACACGTTCTTGGCAAAGATCAAACATATCACAAAGTGATTAAAATTGGTCGTAAAGAACGAACGCAAGAAGAAGAAGAAGGAGGTATGTAGACTCACTGTTCTCTGCTTCATATCATATCTAGTTGTTCAAAGCTGATATCATCTGAATATGAAGATGTTCTTGCCAGACAAACCAGAAGCAGATTGTCATACAAATTGTAACTGCCAGCTACTTAAAATTCTCATTAGACAGTACTGTATGTGTCTGCTGAGTCAAAAAGAAATACTTTATTGTCCGGGGTTTCCAAAATTTTCCTCAACAATTATAGAAAATAAGGAATGATCAATGCAATGTTCAGCAACCCGTTTCTTCCCCAAAAAGGAAAGTAGCAAAATCAGTAGTAGATAAATTTTTGGTACTACTGTTTAGTTTAGTGCTAACAAGCTGTGGTGATGTGCAAACTTGTGACTGACTTATTCATGAATTACTGATAAGTGGATGTTAAGTTTATTTGATAATCAAGCTGTGGTGATGTGCAAACTTGTGACTGACTTATTCATGGATAACTGATGAAAGACTACCATAAGCTGATGTAAGTACACTAGTAATCATATATAAATTACTCTAAGTATTTTATATAAAATTAAACTAAAATAGTATGTGAGAGCAACAACTATAGCTACTCATCACAAAACATCTTCTGTAATACACACATACATCCAACAACAAGTTTCTAACATCTGCAAGATGTATTGTCTAGATCAGCGTTTCCAATAGTAACAGTCAATAGTTAGTTTTGGAGAATACCCCGCCTCAGCCTATGACGTCACATTGCAATATTGCCGTCCGCGCTGAGGCCATTATTTACGATGACCGCGATCCCAAGCGTCAACCCCCTGTTGCAGAAGGCCCAAGTGAGATGGGCCGGTCACGCTGCTCGGATGTCTGATAAACGCACCCCACAACAGTTGAGGGGATGGCGAACTTGAAGCGGGCAGACGTTCAGCTGGTGGACAGAAAGGGTATCTTGGACTTAAAGTGCTGTGAAATGCTTGATATAGACACCACGTGTGGGAATCCTGGCGCACGATCGCCAAATGTGGCGCTGTAACAACACAAGAGAAATTCACATAGCTGAGAATCATCGTACCGTTGAGGCACAGAGAAAACGAGCTGCGCGAAAATACAGAACACACAACACCCACGTGTCTAACCTTGATCATGTATGCTCTACCTGTGGTAGGATTGCCTAGGATTGAACTCACAATCACCTGCACACACAAAGAGAGGTGCAGCAGCACACGTCTGAGGATGTTGTCACATCGCTTGCGAAGGACGCTGTTATTATTATTGTGTACATATGTAACCCTTTTCCTGTGTACTTACAACACACATACATAACACACGCATATATATATATATATATATATATATATATATATAATATGAGATGAAACATACATAAACACGTACACATGTAACTTCAAAAGCTGGTTATCTCCTTGTTCTGGTATTTTCACATTCGACTTTTCTTTTATACAAATTTATCCAGGTCACCATCCACAATTGTTACCATGCAATTGACTAATTGAATGTCATTGGTTAAGATCCCTGATCTGTACTATTGACAGATTGTAACGCCCCCAGTTGGAGAATTATCTGCTTCAAAGGGGAAAGAATTTTGCTAATGAGCCCCACACCAGGGATCTGACTTTGATAATTGCGACGTGTCCTCATACTTTCAACTTGGGGAGGGGGGCTGCTCAGAGTAGTTGAGTAGCTCGGCCTCGGGTGTGAGACGCATCATAGCTCGGGTTCGAACCTACCGTCCGGGACCTGTTCGAGTCCCTGGTCTTACTCAGACGATAACGCGAGTACCTCGAAGTCGGAGAAAATCTGCCTGTATGGCGAGGGGAAAACTAATTACGAGTACATTGAGCACACGGCGCCAGTGTAGCAATTTACAATGGCACGCTGCGCCATTGTAAGAAATTTAAAAAACGGAGTTTCACGCAAAAATCAGTTTCAGAGATGAAACTTCGTCTGAGTTGAAAGAGGACGAAAAAAAACCAAAAAAACTTGGGCACCAGATTAACTTTAACAAATATGACATGCTTCATTTAATCTATTATTTTTGGAATGGATTGTTTGGTGAAGAAGTATACACAAAGACTGCTGGTTTTACTGCTGATCACTTGCTCGAGTTCCTCTGCAAATTTCGTTCACGTCTCGCCAGAATGTTTGATCGTTATGTACGACGAGATGTAGTTAGAAGTTTTTAATGAGTTTGTATGGGAAGCAGTCAGACATCTGCCGTTAATTTTTGCTTATAGAGTAACTAACTTCTTTACTACCCAACACCACGACCTTACCTTCTTTCATGACTGTTGGGTTTATAGAGTAGCAACTCTTTACTACTCAACACCACGACCTTCCCTTTTCTTTCATGACTGTTGAGTTTATAGAGTAGCAACTTCACTGAGAGCCGCGGAGCGATTTGTAGTGAACTCGCTTCAAGGCTGGTGGTTGGGTTCAACCTGGGGTGGAATTTTTCCCTACCGAAGGTTCAGGTCGACCCAGCCTCAACTGGGTACCAGACATGCCTGGGAAAGAAAGACGGCCGACGACCCCTTTTCTTTCATGACTGTTGAGTTTATAGAGTAGCAATTCTTTACTTCTCACGACCTCACCTTTCTTTCATGATTGTTGAGTGGTATTCATTACAGCACTACTTACTATATATAGTAAGAATATATTATAGAAAATCACTCATCGACTAGTAGAAGGGCACACACAATCACTCACCGACTATTAAGGAAGGCATACAATCACTCACTCGACTAGTAGAAGGCAGCACAATCACTCACCGATTAGTAAGGGAAGGCTACACAATCACTCACCGACTAGTAAGGAAGGGGCATACACAATCACTCACCGACTAGTAAGGAAGGGGCATACACAATCACTCACCGACTAGGAAGAAAGTGTTACATAAAACCCTTTATCAAAGGTTACAGCACCAGATGGATACTTTCATAGTAAAATCACAACAGGTTTATATGATTAAAAAAACGACATAGTCTGTTATATCTGCTAATATTTTTTATTGTTCGAAATAGTAAAGACACGCATGTTTATTAAAACAACATCATGTAAATCTAAATAGTATGGAAAAATTTTTATTTGTGCGCTTTCAGGTTTTACAAAATAACTCTAACATAGGTAACAGTCGGCTTTATCATACAAACATTGCCATAACAACTTCTTTGTGAGAGATAACGTATGATCGATCATGTGCTAATATGTTTACTATTGTATGTTGTACAGCTATGCTACAAAATTTCTGCTTTTATAGAAATTGCTCTACAGTTCTTTTGAGCATATCTTATTGCTTAATTTAATTTGGATTTATATATTGTCCTTGTTATAAAATATTACTGCTGGTATATTCTTCATCGAGTACACTAACAGCAAATGTAGGAACTTGTGATTTAACCAAAAGCGATCACATTCCACCTTAGATGAGCAGACGTGCTGTCAAATGAATTGTAAAATGTAATTATTCGACCTTAGATGAGCAGACGTGCTGTCAAATGAATTGTAAATGCTAATTATATTGGTCACATGTTCCTCTGGACGAAGAATTAGAACATTAAAATGTCAATAAATTTGAAACACATCTGAATTTAAGTTAAGAAAAAGTTTAGTAATACTTTTAAAAAAAGATACTGTCTGATCAACATGAATGAGAATTTTAAGAACACCCAACTTCTTACAATAAACATATTCACAGAAACATTACATATAGTAAATATAAAATATTTTATTTATGCTTCTTTAGTACTCGATTCCTTCATTGCTGCCAATTTTTTCAATCAGTGCTTTAAGCAAAGGTGCTTTTTCTAACGCAGCCACAGTGCAGGACTTGACGAACCCTGTCCCGACATCATACACAACTAAATCTGCTAAAGTATAACTATCACCAACAAAATGTTCCTCGCCATTTTTCTGAAGGAGTTTTCAAAATATCAATATATTTTGGTGCATCTTCCGCTTCAACTTTTGCTGCATTCTCAGCCTTTTTTACAGGATCTTTCTCAAGGTAAACTGTCCTTCTTTTCTGAAAGTACTCTTCTGCAAGGTGCGAAATCTGGTCAATCTCTAAAGCATCCAGATTTGTTTTACCATACAAGTTAAATTCTCTGGCAAAATACTGTGCAATGGCCAAACTTTGGGCGAAGACCTCGCCATCAATCTCAACAAACGGAACCTGACCAAAACGTGTAGTTGGTTTCAATGTCGGCCAATCATCTCTGCTTATACGATTGTCCTCAAATGCTTTACCAGCAAATGTCAAAACTACACGAATAATTTCTCCTCGTGCATCTAGGTCAAAGTAGTTTAGTTTGATCTTGCTGTTGGCCATCTTACTGAAAAAAATAGCAAAACATTAAATGGTGTTAATGTTATATACTTGCGGACGCCATTTCAAGATTTTAAAAAGTAAATTTGTTGTAAGTAAAAAATGACTTTAAAATGTAGCTATAAGACAACACCAAGATATCTGACGTAAAACACAAGAAAATTATCAACATACTAGGCAGCTTTTATATAGACAGCAAATATGTCCGATTAGTCACTCATAGTCCAACATCCTTCAGTTTGTTAAGAAGGCTTCGTCTGCAATTCTGTTTAATTAAGACGTCCCCTTTCCCGTTTTTCTTGCGGGTTTCACTTATGTGCTTATGTAGTGACATTCGACGGTGTCTTCCGCAAAGTATTCCTGACCCATCATCATTTTCTCCCCCTGACTTGGGTCATCATAAGTTCCTGCCATGTTGTCATCCACAGGTTTGGGTTTGTCACTCTGCTATACAATCTCAGTCAGAGAAGAAATTTGTTGATAAAGGTCTGAGCCTATTTGCATTAACTTGTGACTCGTCACGTTCTGAAATACACAACAAGGTATGCCTGAAGATTGATGTTAAAGTCGTATGATCGTGTTTTTTCAGCTTAAAGTGTCAATCAAAGTGTCAATCCTCAAGTACAACAAAGGTCAGCACAAACGAAGTGTTAAACTTCCGTTACATTCGTGAGATTGACAATAAAATGAGATAGTTTAAATAATGCAATTATTATTATTATTTTCTTTCAAAATTGACCGCTATGAATTCAAGCGTAGTCACAGCGGCTAATAAAGCACATTTGACTTATTTTTGTGTGAAGTCTTGCTACTTTATCAGTGTCCCTCGCCGTTCAGGGAGCCTTTCTCAACTTCAGATGTGCACTAATAATTGCATTATATTAAATATTTAAATATTAAATAATTGCGTAATAATTATAAATTATCCCCACTGTTATCACATAAAGAGATACCACTAAAAACTAAAGCAAATCTTATAATAACGATTTTCTGGCCAACACTTTGTTACCAGTGTCAAACATGCATAACAGCAGCTAATGAGCGAAAATCATAACGACAGAGATGAGGTGTCTTAGAAGAGCTGCAGGTGTGACAATAAGAGACAAAATTAGAAATGAAGAAATCAGAAGACTTGGCTGGACCTAAAACCAGTTGTGCAACTCATATAAGAACAAGAGATTAAATGAACAAGAATGCCCTGGTATCGTCTACCACAGAGAACCACAGTGAAAAAGTATAAAGAGTACAGAGCAAGAGGAAGACCACACAAAGGATGGAGGCATCAAAAACAGCCTTAAGAAAACTAAAAACAGCTGACAAAGTTCATTAAAACAAGCACACACAGATCACTACTCCCCCCTCCCAAGACTTATATAAAAAAGTAAATGGTGGAAGAGAAGAAGAGAAATAATGCAATAGAATAATTAAATAACAAATTAATATGACAAAAGTCTACTATTCAAATATTTGTTGCAATCAATTTAAAACAAGATCAAATATCCATTTATCTTTTTTTTTATTTTTTATCCGAATTCACTTTTGATGTTATCATTTTCACTGACATTTAAATTTACGTTTTTTTATAATTGCATCATAAATATGTTTGACAAAGTATAGAACATATGATAATGACGATAGTGAAATACAAACTAAATAGTACTAGAAAGATGTGTAATCAACTTACTGATGTACTGGAACAACTGAGATGCTATCGAAGAGACACCAGGAGCACAAAAGTCTGGACGATAATGTCTGTTCTGCAGTAGAAGTATGTTATATTGTTCACATACTACGTCCTACATTGAGAATTTTTTAAAAAGTGTTCCTAGAGATAACAAAATGTCATTACTATACTGTCAAGTCGGATATACGGTATTTTTGGACAGAAATAATATTATTCATAAATAAAATCAATTGTTTATTTCAAAAGTGATTATATATATATATATATATATATATAAATATTGATTTGTATTAGTTGCTAGTATTGTTTATTGAATCGACGTTAACGCAATCCAGACAGACCTATTCTCTGCCTTTTTCTAAAATCAAAGTGTAGTGCTCAATGCTTGATCACGACCAAAAGGGGAGGCTTTTAAGTAGCTAATTGCCCGTCTGCCCAGCGTGTTCACTAGCGCGTTGACTACGGTGACTATCCCTCTGTTTGTGTGGGTTCAATTCCGCGGGATGGCAGAAAAAGCCACAGATTCCCTAGATTCACGGTGTTCGTGGCACCGAACCGAAGGGTTACGATGTCCATGGCACCGAGCCGAAGAGCTGAAAAGCCCGGTGCTTCTGGATCGTAAAAAAAAAAAAAAAGTAGCTAATTGGCACACTCTTTTATACACAATAAACAAGACAAGAGCAGCTCTCTCCGAAAGGATGAGACACCTGGAACTTATTCGATCTCACGTACTGGTTCCACCCAACACTGCGGGAATATCTTCATTTTAGGACCGTTATTAATTTCATGTTTGATTGTAAATGTTGTGTTTGCTGTAAAAGAAATATGTTTTTCTTCATTTTTGTAGTATAATTTGCCTGAAAAAACCCCTTGATCAGGTCGCTGTTTTTTTTTTCAAAATACATTTTTTTTTGTTTGTAGGTTTGGAGGGAAATGATCCAAGGATGCTTACATCTTCACGACCAGTTTTTTGGAAAAAAGCTCATACATCATCCAAAAAGACTTGAAACTCTAGACGGCCCCCTGTCTGTTCATTTTCTTACGCCCCTGAGTTCATTTACGTATCCGATTGCCCTCATTCTTTCAAAACCAGACCTTTTTGCATCCAAATCACATGAGATTTAAGGGTTTTAAATTATTTCAATTTTTTCCCTTATTTTTTACCAATTTTTCCCAGTAGGTTTATGTGGGATGACTATATTCTTCTACTTTTTTTGCCCCGAATGTTCAATTTTTTTTTCCCGTATTGATTTCTTTTTTTTTTGTTCTTCTACAATCAGTTTGCAGGCAGAGGTATAAACAGTGAGACGTTGTCCATTAATTCATTTTTTTAGCAGGAGGTTCTAGAGATGTTTCCCACCCTCCTCCAGATGAGTCACACAGACCCTGTGAGACCCAAATCGCTGAGGGTTGGGGGGTTTGGGTTATTTTTAATCCGGGGGCTTTCATGTATTGTCAGTTTTACAGTATCAGTTTTTGGAGATGGGGGGGTCTCAGGACCGTGTGGCATTTTTCAGTATGATGTAAGTTGAAATGTCACCCCTTTAAAACTTTTTTTTTAAAAATAACCTTTAATTGTAACTTTTAATTGCTGCTTATGCCGCCCCCAATGGGCCCCAGGCTCCTCACATCATAGTACGACACGACTCTGTGGCTGCGTCCTATGCAAAAACCCGAAAATGATTTTTTGGTTTTTTTTGTAACTTTAATATTATGGATAATTGCATGTTCTTGACAAAGAAAATTGTATTTTTTGAAAAGTTTTTGCTTAAGAACAAAAAAATATGTTTCCGGTATATTAGTTGAATATATTATGTTTATAAAGGTATAAAATAGGATATTAATATACATATTTTGTCTGTTCATTAAATGATCGAAAAATTTAAAAAGCAGGTTTTAAGGATGGGAAAGGGGTTTTTTAAAACCGATCCAGGACGAGTTTTTATTTTTCGGCCCCGAATCGTAACCCTTCGGTTCGGTAGAACATTAATCTGGTGAACCTGTGGTTTACGCCAGCCCGAAAGTGTCCAGGGGTAAACCCCGAAGGGTTTAAATGTCGAGGTTCAATAGATGACACGACCTTTGGGGAAACAGGGGCCGGGGGAGCGAGGGCTAACCAATCCCCCGCCCCCAACCCCACGCGGTGACCCTGAAACAGACCTGGTTCCGGTCGGGCTAAGGGGGGCGGGGATCGGGGGAGAGAGCTACGGTAGTGGTGCAGTGGACGGAAATGCAATACAGATACATATAAAAAAAATGCACAAACCCCTGACCGTTTCCAAGATATTGTGCCCCTGAACGCAAAGAAACAGCAACGAAACGTCTCCGACATGGATGAGAGGTGATCCAGTGAAAACGTATGCCCACGTAGGGGAAGTAAACCCCCTGAGGAGGGGGAAAACACCCCCCCGTCAAGAATAAAAAACAGACCGAACGAAAAAAAGCACCGTGTCGGTACGAGAGAAGATTGGGGCTGACCCCGCACCGGTGGCCTAGTGCAAAACGTACGGGAGGGTTTCGAGCGCAAAAAAACGTTGCGTTTTAGGGATAACGAAATATGCCCTGGGAATACGTGAAGGTACTGTGGGTTAAAATTAACACCCCGGGAAAAACGATAAAACCAGGGGAATCCGTTTTGGGCAACCCCAGCCTTGGGGGAACCGGGCAAGGTTCGATTGCAGCCAAAAAATCCCCGGAATAACTGAGGGTGAGGTGGCGGGGGCAAAATCCCCCGTTTCGTTGATAGCGCCGACAAAGACCCCCATTGTTTGGGGGGGTCCCATGCCGGGCCTTTTGAGGTTAATTGCAAAAGCCCGGGGACCAACCGGGGCTAGAAAAAGGGTGAGAATGTTCCCTTTTCCGGGTCAAACTCAAAAAGAGGTAGAAGGCCGACAATGACGGGACAGGGAAGCCGGGTCCAACATTGGCGAAGGCCGATACTTTACACGGTGTTTTATACGAGATGACGCCGTCCGAGGACAAGCTGACAAGCCGAGAAATATTTCGTCAGAAGGGGTAAAGCAGCGAACTCACTGTCTTGGCGTGATCAAAAAGCCAAATATACGGCAAAGTTGATCAAAAAGGCGTAGATCCGAAAGGATCGTACCAGGGAAATTTCCCCCCCTAGTAAATAAAAAGCGGTGAAACGACGGGCGGGCCATCCCCATCCCAAATCGCCCCGACGTAGACCCCTGTTTCCACCCCAAATTAAATCACAAAAGAATGATAAAATTTGGGCCCGGAAGAAGATAGAAGAAGAAAACCCCACTACAGGGAGTTGTCACCATAGTCCAACCCCTACGAACACGCTTGGCAGAGGGGCAAAGGTAAATTTAAAAAAGTAAAGACGTTTTGGGGCAGTGGTTCTAACCCTTTTTGGGTTGGCGCCCTTTAGGAGGGGATATCTTTTTTATGAAGTTTCACCCCTCCGATACTGCCTCAACCCCCGGGCACCACCCCCATGAGGAGGGATATCATTTTTAAAGTTCACGCCTCCGATACTGCCCACACATCCCAGGCGCCCTCCCATTTGGGGAGCTACGTCAAGATAGCTAAAACATTTTTTTTTCTGGGGAGGGGAAAAAATTGAACCCCCAATTTTATAAGAGATTTAACGTTGTCGAGGATAGAGAGGTTTTTGAAATTGCTTTACGCACAAGATTTCAGAGAGAAGAATGCAATATAAAACTGTTCGTAGAGATTAGACAATGAAACCCTCGGGTAAACGAAACTATTACAACAAGATAACCATAATGAAAACATGACGGTGCAGATATATGGGCGACAATTGACTATAATGGACCAAGTTTGTGAGGTTATTTCAGACATTTAGAATTATCTCTCACCAGACAGCAGATCATTATTCTTCGTCTCAGGACAGACAAACATACAAACAGAAACATAAAGAGGAACATACACAGTTGCTACATGTTTGCATTCCCACTGTGCCTCTACCAGATTTTAAATTTCAAACGCAGAACCGCCCGAGGGGTTTACGCCCAAATTGGGGGTGTAAAGAATAGAACCACTGTTACCTGCCACATATGTCTTAAGAGGCGACTAAGGAGGTTGAGCTGTGCTAGAGCCTGCACCAAACAACACTAGATGGTAAGAATGGAGAGCAAACCGAGTAAACGCTGCAAACTGACACACCGAAAGATAACCCCAAGAGCCCAAATGGTGCTGAAGATGTAAATAAAACACACAAATGCTAAGGCGCGGGAACAGATTTCACATTTAAAAGAATTAGGGAAGTCTGGAATCGGTCTGGCGGGGATCCAGAGAGAGAAAACAAAACATATCCCGCAAGACTGGAGCACGAGTTTCTTAGAAAAATGCTAGTCCAACAACCAACACGATTAAAACTACACGTCACAAAAGTAATGTTTCAGGCAAAATGTTGACGTAGCAAAATTAATAACACAAATGACAGTTTAGTGATGAATACCCCTTCTTCCTAGTCTGTTAGTAGCAACAAGAGAGAAGAAGTAAACTACACGAGATGATGATTTAATGAACTGAATTTTATATACAAACATAGACTAGAGGAAAGTATTATATTCAATCACAGAACAGGAAGAAGTATTATATACAATCAGACTAGGAAAAAGTGTTATATACAAACACAGACTAGGAAGAAAATGTATCACAATCACGATTAGAAAAAAAGTATCATATACAAATCACATACTAAGAAGAAAGTTCATACAATCACAGACTAGGAAGATAGTGGCTACCAATCATGGATTAGGAAGAAAGTTTCATATACAATCACAGACTAGGAAGAAAGTTTCATTTACAATCAAAGACAGAAGAAAGTTCATATCAATCACAGACTAGGAAGAAAGTGTCATATACAATCACAGACTAGGAAGAAAATATCATATACAATCACAGACTAGGAAGAAAGTATCAGATACAATCACAGACTGGGAAGAAAATATCATATACAATCACAGACTGGGAAGAAAGTATTGTCACAATCACAGATAGAAAAAGTAGGGTACAAATCACAGACTAGGAAGAATGTATCATATACAATCACAGACTAGAAAGTAAGTTTCATATTCAGTAGGCTACTTTTTAGAAAGATAGTGTCACAGAATCAAGCATCAGGCAGATAATATCATAGTAAAACCACAACAGATTTGTAGATAAAAAAGCGACAGTCTGTTGTATCTCAAAATATTTTTTTATTGGAAATATAAAGACACAAATGTTCATGACAACAGCATCAAGTAAATCTTAAAGTTCAGACAACTTTTCTTTGTTCACTTTCAAGTTTTTATATAATATCTAACAAATGTAGCAGTCAGCTTGAGCATCCAAACCTTTTCCATGACAACTTCATGTGAGAGATAAAAAATGATTGATCATGTGCTAGTGTGTTTATTTTTTGTTTGTTGGACATCTATGCTACAGATTTCCGCTTTAAGAAATTGTTCTACAGTTCTTTTGGTATATCTTATTGCTTTTGTTTAATTTGGTTACAATTTTTCATAGTTTTAAAATATTATTTGCTGTATTTTCCTTCATCACACATAACAGCAAATGTAGAACTTGTGTACTTTAAAAAGCGATCACATTCCGTCCTAGATCAGCAGACATGTTACGAAATGAATTATAAGTGACAAATAGGTCACATGTTTCTCTTGAAAGAGAAATGGAAAATTGAAATATCGATAAATTTCCCAAACCATTCTGAATTTTAGTTCAGAAAAAGTTTATAGAATGTTTAGTATTATTTTACCCCCCAAAAAAACTGTCTGATCAACATCACTGATACTTTTTTTAAACACCAACTTACGTAGACATATTGACATAAACATTACTTATAGTAAATGTAAAAATGTTCTATTTATGCTCTCTTTTAAGGCTGGATTACTTTAATGTGCCAATTTTTCAATCAGGGCTTTAAGCAAAAGGGGCTTTTTCTAAAGCGACCTGGGGTATGACTGAAGAACCTTGTCCGACATCATAAGCAATGAAATCTGCTAAAGTATAAATCACCAACAAAATATTCCCGCCATTTTTTTTGAAGGAGTTTTTCAAAATGATCAATATATCTTGGTACTTCTTTCTCTGCGACTTGTGTGAAATCTCACCCTTTTTTTTAAGCATCTTGCCAGAAAGTTTTCAAAATCCTGAATGAAGCCCCTTTGTAATTTGAGAGATCTGGTCAATCTCCAAACCATCCAGATTTGTTTTACCATACAAGAAATTTTAGCAAAATACTGAGCAATGGCCAAACTTTGGGAGAAGACCACACCATCAATCTCAACAAACGGAACCTGGCCTAAAGGGGCAGTTAGCTTGAATTTCGCAATCCTTGCTTATACGAATGTCCTAAAGCTTTACCAGCAAATGTCAAAACTAGACGAATAATTTCTCCTCGTCCATCTAGGTCAAGGTAGGTTAGTTTGATTATGCTGTTGGCCATCTTTCTGTAAATAATTGCACAAAAATTAAATAGTGTTAGTTTGATACATGAAGCCAGTTCAAGATTTAAAATAGTATACTAAATTAGTAAAAACTGACTGTAAAATGTAGCCATAAGATAAAACCCAAGACATCGATGTAAAACACATAAACATTATCAACATTCTAGGCAGCTTTTTATAGACAAACATGTCAGATGTATAACTTAAATTATCTACAGACAGCACCAATATATAATCTACAGACAGCACCAACATATATTATCTACAGACAGCACTAACATAAATTATCTACAGACAGCATCAATATATATTATCTACAGACAGCACTAACATAAATTATCTACAGACAGCATCAATATATATTATCTACAGACAGCACCAATATATATTATCTACGACAGCCCCAACATATATTTATCTCAGACAGCATCAATATATATTATCTACAGACAGCCCCAATAATATTATCTACAGACAGCATCAACATATATTATCTAAGACAGCACTCAATATATTATCACAGACAGCACAAATATATTATCTACAGACAAACATTTTATCTACGACACACAAAAACTATTATCTACAGACAGCATCAAATATATCTCAGACAGCACCAACATATATTATCTACAGACAGCATCAACATATTTTTCACAGACAGATCAAATATATTATCTACAGACAGCATCAATATATATTATCTAAGACAGCATCAATATATATTATCTACAGAAGCACAATATATATTATCTACAGACAGCACCAACATATATTATCTACAGACAGCATCAACATATATTATCTCAGACAGCATCAACATTATTATTTACAGACAGCATCAACATAATTATCTACAGACAGATCAAATATATTATCTACAGACAGCATCAACATATATTATCTACAGACTGCACTGACAATATTACCCAACAGACAGCATCAACATTTATTATCTACAGACAGCAACATTTATTATCTACAGAAAGAATTAACATATATTGTTCAGACAGCACTAACATATATTATCTACAGACAGCACCAACATATATTATCTAAGACAGCATAAAATTTTGCAACAGTGTGGCCAATTTGAGACTATGTGTCTTACATTTGAGACTATGTGTTTACATATGAGCCCATGTTTGTTACATTTGTGACTATTTTTTTACATTTGAGACTATGTGTTTACATGTGAGACTATGTGTCATTTTAAAACCCATGTGTGTATATTTGAGACTATGTGTGTTAATTTGAGACTGTGTGTGTTAATTTGAGACTTGTGTTACATTTGAGATAGTGTGTTACATTTGAGACTGTGTGTTACATTTGGGATTATATATGTGTTATATTTGAGACTGTGTGTTACATTTGAGATTATATGTGTTTCATTTGAGTTTTCATGCTGAATCCAAATAAATTTTGTCTGTCTGAACACAAAAGTCATCTGATCGTCTTTTCCCCCTTTTTAATGTCAAAGTAGTCTGTCTAATTTTCCCTTCCAACTTTTTATTTTTTTCGCTCGTCGTGAAGATTGAACTTGGATAGTTGTATATTTTTCGTTTCTTTATAGTTTCATGATAGAGAAATTGTAATTGAAACCCATCTCTACTTCTGTTAAAGCGCCTTTCTGTTATCTTGAGTTTCAATCAGTCTTATCTAGTGACATGCGACGATGTGTCTTCCGCAAAGTATGCCCAATCCATCACCATTTTCCCTCCTACCCGTTCTCATCCACAGTTTGTGTTTGTCACTTTGTCATGCAACCTCAGTCTGAGAATGCATATCTTGGTGTAGGTCTGAGCCTTATTTGCATTTAACTTGTTCACCTGTCACGTTCCGAAAATACAACATGGTATGTCTAAAGATTGTTGAAAGTCGTATGATCGTGTTTCTTCAAAAGGAAACCGGGTTTTCATCC
>JADZMA010000782.1:0-29730 GCA_020796225.1 Arion vulgaris | reverse complement strand
ACCTTTATTTTTATATAAGGTGATGATGTTTGCATCTCTCAAGGAGAGTTTGTTTAGCACATTTGATTACGCTTCAGGGGATACTGTCTTTCCAGTTGTTCCCATTTGCCAGGGTGTCAATTGCAATACTGATTTCTGCTCTGAGGGCTTGCGGTCTAAATTACTCAGGTCGAAGAGCTTCAATGCATCAAATGCATATCAGTTAAATATTTTGGGTGAATATAACTCAGATAATGTTCCACCCAGCACTCGCTTTTTGAGATCGATTAGAACTTCCTGTTTTTGTTTTAAGAGGTGCAGTCTTTGATAGTTGGGCCAAAGGCTTTCTGATGCCCTCATAAATACTCTTTGTTTCCAGTATCAAAGGAGATCTGGATATTGCTGCATAACTCCTGCCAGTAGTCGTTTGTGCATCGCTCTGGCTGTTTTTTCGACACTTCTTGCAGATGTAAGAGCAAGAAATGATTTGACACTTGGGTTGTTTTTGTGGTTCTGAATGGCAGTTCTTTTTTCCTGCTATGACAGGCTCCAACTTATTATGTTTGCAGCAAACCAATCAGGTTTTGCTTATCTCGGTGCCAAAGGTGGTTTTGGCTGAATTATATATTCCGTCCCGGATGTAGGACCATTTTGTTTCCGCATTTCCTTTTGGTGTGCTTTGGAGAATGCTTTCTAATGTGCTACAAAATGATTGTACTATTTCTGGTTTGGTGGTATTTTCAGTGCTAATGTGGGACACCTTTTGCTACATATCGGTGAATGATCAGAGTCACAGTCAGCACTATGGTAGCTACGAGTGCTGAGCACACTGTTTATCGCATTTCGCCTTGTTATAATTAGATCTAGTTTATGTCATCTATGTGAACATGGGTGTTTCCAGGACAACCTGTGGCAGGGCTTGGTATTACAGAAAGTGTTTGTGATGCAGAGGTTGTTGTAGTTGCATATCTCCAGTAGCCGCTGTCCATTTTCATTAATTTTTCCAAGGCTCGATGGCCAAGAGTTGTGATTGGCTCCAACTCTGGCATTGAAGTTCCCCATTAGGAATAGGTGTTCATTTTTGGGAATTCTACTGATTTCTGACTGTATCTCCTCATAAAATTCATCTTTTACGTCTGACTGAGTGTAGTGTTGGTGTGTATACACTGAAGAGATGGACCGGGCCTGTTACTGTGTAGAGTTTAATGGACAAAAATACGGTCTGAGCCGTTTATTGGAGGTTCTACCATGTGGAGCAGTGTATTTTTGATTGCAAATCCTACTCCATGCAGTCTTTGCTTGTCTTGAGTTTTTCCTTGCCAGTAGAACGTGTAGTCTTGTTCCCTCAGTGATCCATTTTCAGAGTCGTGTGTCTCCTGTAGTGCTGCGATGTCCACTCCAAGTTGTTTGAGCTCATTGTTAATTACTGCAGTATTCCGAATGTTGTGTATCTGTGTAAGATCTCACAGGCCAGGACACATTGTCCTTACGTTCCAGCTTGCTAAGTGAAGGGCTGGAGCCTTCTTGATTTTATTTTTTTGTTTGTGCGGTACTTACAGTTCACTTGTCAGGTAATACCTTAAGCTCCAAGTGCCCATTGAAGCAGGTGAACTGTTGCGGGATAGAACCTTAATGTCCAGGGCTGCTCGGCTTGAGGCGGTCGGTAGATGTCCAATGAGACGCGATGGTCTCTCCCACCGTCGAAGACAACCCGTGGTGTCCGATACTCTACGCCAATTGAGCTGGACTTATAACCCGTAACTATTGTCTTCTGTGTTGGTTTGGTCAACAAAGTCAACCTCGAAGTGACCTCTCCGTGACGCATGCCTGGGTGATTTTTATGGAGTAGCTGAGTTGTCCAAGCGTCTAACTACACCCTCTCAACCTCGCTGATAGAATCCAGAAGAGTGCAAGGCACGACATCTGGTTGCAGGAGCTACCAGTAGGATATTACTTGATGCCTGTCTGCCTTAGGGGCTTTGCTCCGGATTTTCTGTTTGGGTTTACTTCCATAGCCTTTGCCTCTACCGAGGCTCCCTACATAGCTGGGGGTCTGGATCTTTGATATCAGGTAAATCCACAGTCTACACTGCTGGGAGGTGGGGTTAACTTGTGTGTTATCAGCAGGCTACTAATTTTCACTTTTACCCCCTCCTAAGAGAGTCTAGCCGATCCCAACCCTGCCAGTGCAGAGCTAGGCTCAGGACACACCTTGTAGACCAACTGTATTACAGTATAATATAATACTATGGTTTGTCCCAATTACAGCATTAAGTGACGTCTTGGGGGGAAAAGATGAAATTTGTTAACTTAATACATGACATTCGAAATCATTATTTATTTTTCACAAACTACATTTATAGCCTTAGTAGTTATGAATATGTAACTCTTTATTACAATGATTAAATATTTTTTAGTTGTGGAAATGAATGGAGTGCCTTATGTTACCATAATCTGAACTGGAATTTGTTAAAACTTTACCAGTCTGTGATCGCCTATTTTTAAAACAGGATGTAACTCTTGCTAATAGAGGGAGTTAGGAAAGAATATGTATGATCACCTGATCTGTTCCTCTGTACAGAAAAAATATTTTGAAATCAATAAATGAGATCATATAAATAAAATGACATACTGAGGACACTGGCTTAATAGGGAAAAAAGAAATAATGCTCCAGGATAGTTAATATGGTTGCAGGAAAGAACAACAGCAACCTGAATAGCAATAAGGCAGAAGTTATGATCATCTAAAAAAAACTTTGCATCATCAAAGTAAATGGGACAAAGCTAAGTTCCTAAATTTAAACACATTGAAACCCAGATAGCATCAGGTGGTAGATGGAGATAACAAATTAAGAGTAGTATAGGTCTGGCAAAAACAACATGAAATGTATATACCAAAAGTCATGTGTCATTTGAAGTCTGAGAGTTATTCAATGCTACATAGTTCCAATTTGGACATGAATGCAAGTCGTATCAAATAAGAAATAGATGAAAATCTCTTGGAGGCCACTGAGATGTGGTTTACGGAGAATGATATGAATCCCATGGACTGCTAATGTTGTTTTGAAAGAGGTTAATGCACAGAGAAGACATATCAGTTTAAGAAAAAAGCATTCATCATTTTCGGGTAGATGATGGTAAACATCCAATGAAAGTTTAGACAACCAGTTCAATCTATGAGAGTCAACAGAAAATTCGGAACAGTGATTTAATCAAACGGAAGAGTGTGAACATCTGAACTGATAGTCTACAATGACATACTTTTTTGTGGAAATACATGATCACCTATGCCAGCTGGTTTAAAAATAACAATGTATCCACAGACCATAGGGACTGTAAACTGAACTGTATACAAGAGATGGTTGAATATATGACAATCTTTCAGCTAATGGAAGAAATGAAGGATTTTGTTTTCATTTTTACCACCAGATAGGGGCCTTCTATATTGTTTGTAAAGTTTTTTGGGTCACAATGTCAATTTAGTTGTAGTTTGCAAAACTTGCTTAATTTGTGTCTTAGTGTGTATAGTTTTACCTGCAATCTTTTCTTTTATCATTATACAATTTACCTCTTCTTTATTTCAGTTTGCCTACAGATCTCGAGTCAGACCCTGTGTTGTGTATGGTGGAGCAGACATTGGTGCACAAATGAGAGACTTAGACAAGGGATGTCACCTGCTTGTTGCCACTCCGGGGCGCCTAGTAGACATGATGGAAAGAGGAAAAGTAGGATTGGATCATTGCAAGTATGAACATTTGCTACTTTCATTAGAAGCATTTCTTTGCTAGTTAATTTATTCTTCAAATATAGAAATATGCCAACAGTTGAAGCGTTGCCATCGTAGAAATACTGGCCCTCAGCGGACAGCAATATTGCCATGTGACGTCATGGGCCCTGAGGCATGTATTCTCACAGACTAACTATTGACTGTTACTATTGGGAAACGCTGATCTAGACAATACATCTTGCAGATGTTAGAAACTTGTTGGATGCATGTTGTATTACAGAAGTTTTATGATGAGTAGCTAAGTTGTTGCCTCACATACTATTTTAGTTTAATTTTATATAGAATACTTAGAGTAATTTATATATGATTATTAGTGTACTTACATCAGCTTATGGTAGTCTCTCATCAGTTATCCATGAATAAGTCAGTCACAAGTTTGCACATCACCACAGCTTCATTATCAAATAAACTAACATCACTTATCAGTAATCCATGAATAAGTCAGTCACAAGTTTGCACATCACCACAGCTTGATTAGCACATAAACTAAACAGTATTACACAAATATATTTATCTACTACTGAATTTTGCTACTTTCTTTTTGTGAAGAAGCAGCTTGCTTTAACATTGCATTGATCATTCCTTATTTTTCATAATTGTTGACTTATAATGTTGGAACCACAGAAAATAAAGTATTCTTTTGAGCTCCGCAGATACATGCAGTACTGTCTAATGAGAATTTTAAGTAGCTGGCAGTTACAATTTGTATGACAATCTCCTTCTGGTTTGTCGGGGCCAAGAACTTATCTTCATATTCAGATGATATCAGTTTTTGAACAACTAGATATGATATGAAGCAGAGAAGTGAGATCTTGATGGGTACTTCAGTCCACCCCTATCTATTAAATGTGTGTAGTTAAATGAAACACCATTTTTTTTACATTATGTCGGAGATCAATAGTCTACACACCAACTTTTACTACATTATGTTGAATGAGATCAATAGTCTAAATGACAACTTTTGATACATTATGTCGAAGATCAATAGTCTACATACCAACTTTTATTACATTGTGTCGAATGAGATCAATAGTCTACATACCAACTTTTGATACATTATATCAAGATCACTAGTGATACAGGATAACAAGGAAAACAAAATTTCCAAACAATTATCCTCCAGTATAATTCAGTGCAGCTTTAACATAAATTTCATCCATCTGAATCACCACAGCTTGATCAGCACATAAACTAAACAGCATTACACAATATATTTATCTACTACTGAATTTTGCTCCCTTTTCCTTTTGGAAGAAGCAGCTTGCTGAACATTGCATTGAACATTCCTGATTTTTATATCATTGTTGAGGAAAATGTTGGAAACGCAGACAATAAAATATTTCTATTTTGAGCTCCGTGAACATACAGTACTGTCTAATGAGAATTTCATGTAACTGGTAATTACAATTTGTATGACAATCTCCTTATGGTGAGTGTTTTCTCTGGCACAAAACTAGTGCTTGTTGTTGTGGATGATAAACTAATTGCTTCAACCAGATTATCATGTGCCATTGTCATGTAATAGTCAATAGTTGGTGCTCTTCTAAATCTTTGCATGATTTGCATGGACAAGAGGTTCTCAACATGAAACCATCTCTCAATTTTTCCACTATTTGACAGCCAGTTAAAGGAACTCTTATCTATGGAAACTTCCTTTAGGTGAACAGTAAAACACATGTCTTGATCTATTTTAATACTGAGTCCTATAGCTGGTGCTTTCAACAATTATACAATAGAACATGTTCCTTGTCTACATTTTGGTACACAACACTTTCTAGGCATTGTTATGTTTATTAAAGAAGGTAATTGTTAAATTATACACATAATTATAGTCGTAATTTGATCTACATTTTGGTACACATTACTTACTAGCTAGGCATCGTTATTTTATGTTCACAACACTTACAACAGTTATGTTTACTGAAGAAGGTACTTATTAAATTAACTTATATTATACATATATAATTACAATCGTTATTTTGTTGTTAAGGAAGATAATTATTAAATTATAACTAATTAATTATAATTATACAATAATTAACAGACTAACTTAATCCAATAGTAGTAATACAGGAGAATAATAACCTTTTGAAAATTGTTGAACACTTCGTGTATCTGCCTCAGGTCGGGGCCATTAAAAGGGAGCCATTGGCCCTCTATAGAGAAGGCTGTGGTTGAAGCCTATATTGTTAATTATTTTCTCTTTGAGTTTGAAGATAAAATCCCTACAAAAATATCTTCACCATTTTTTTAAATTACATACACTGGGGACCCTTGCCGATGCTATGGAGTTAGTGAACTGCAGCGATCTTCCTATAAGAAGAGATCGAGCACACATGGTTACTCACTGAAGTGCAATGATGATGGTCCTATCAATCAATCAGATAAATAGTATTAGTCATAAACAGATTATAATTTAATAACTTCAAACTTCCAGGTAAGTAATGAGTATGACCTATTTATAATAGAAATGTGTAACAGTTTTGAAGGTCAGTAGTATTATTTAGTAATCAATATTTGTAAATCTTCTCCATAAATGATATAGAATGTTGAAATTTTTTTTAACAGACAAATTATACAAGATGTTTGGTATCATTTTGAAATATATTGAATATTTCTAAAGGTTGTTGAAAAATATATTTTACTGTTGAATATTAACTATCTTTTACAGAAGGTTGGAAAATCTTTTCACCATTAAATACTTAGTTTTACAGAAAAAAGGTTGGAATATATATTTTCATCATCAAATAGCTTGTCCTGAGCAGAACTTGCCACCCCAACAGTACTCCGAATTCTCTCTCTCACAGGCCAGATGTTCTGCCTCTGCAGCCGTCATGTTCAAACCATCAGTTACATCCTGAATCCATCTTCTTGTGGTCTTCCTCTTCTTCTCTTGCTGGTATGCCTCCTTCCATGATGGTCTTCTCCAACCCTTCATGTCTTTTTAAATGTCCAAAAACCTCAATTTTCTCTTTCTTATTTGTAGCAACCATTTTTCTTTGATTTTGAGTTCTTTCTGGATAGATCAATTTGTTCTCTTCTATGTCCAAGATATGTGGACTCTTCTGTAACGCTTATATTCGAAAGCACATATATGTTTTTCAACTGCTCTATTGTCCATGCTTCACACCCATACGCTGCAGCTGGGAATATGCATGCTCTTAGTATTCTGATCTTTGTTTTCTTATCAGTTCCACTCCATATTGTTTTGAGTTTCTTATTTTGTAAAGCCATATTTGTTCATATATATGTTACTTATGAATATTAACTGTTTTACAGAAACAGGTTAGAAATTTCAGTTTTACTGATAAATATTAACTGTTTTATAGAGGAAAAACAAATTGGAAAATTTATTTTACAGAAAAACGTTGGCAAAGAACTGAAGAATGTTGGAAAATATGTTTTATAAAACAATATTAACTCTTTCCAGTCTTTTCTCGCACACGGATCCACGCCGAAGTTCATGCACACCATTAACTCGCACACTGTTCCGTAGAGTTGCTTCCTTATAAGAAGTCTTTCTGTTTTACTTATACTACTTTTCAACCTTGTTATTCTATTGGGTTGTCCAGTTTTTATTCAATAGTATATCTTTTTCATGCTTCACCACATTGGATTTCTATTCTCAAATAAAGGCAGCTATCTGCCTCAGATTATAAACCACACCATACAATTTTGTTTTGGGACGCGGGTGAAGGGGCCACCTTTCTTTCTTCTAAAGCGATCTGGGGGTTCTGATGATATAATTCCTTGATTTTTTTCCCCTAGGCCCAATTTCCCCCCAGTAATTTTTGGCCAATTTGGATGGTAGGTCTGACATTCTTACTGCGTCAAAACGATTCACTGTAAATCCGCTATCCCATTCCTCTTGTGAGGGTGTGCCCCGTTTTTCCGAAACCGGTGCATCCGTTTTCTGCAAGCATTTGTTTGGGTTACATTCGTGGGGGACACATGCATCTGATTTCAGCAAACCCCCTTAGTGTCTCTTACGACACGTGGCAGGTAAGTGGTTCTATTCTTTACACCCCAAATTTGGGCCCCATAACCACTCGGGCAATTTAGTATATAATAATATATATATGTTTATTTATTGGAGTTAAAATTTTTTTTTAACCCCCCTTAAATTTAAACCCTTTTTAAAAAAAATTGAAAAATAACTAACTCTGCATGGAAAGATTTAAACATATTAAGACTGTTAAAATGAGAAAAGGCTTGTAATTGAGGTCATCATTTGGTGGTGTGAAAAAAAGAAAGAACCATTACTTTACAGGGGAACACAGACATGAAAAAGTCAAAACATACATCACCATGGACAGGTAGTTGTGTTACCCCCATGATTTTAAAAATCAGCATGGGCAAGTATTTTTTTGCATTCCCCAATGAATTCAGGTGTAGCGGGGCCCCCAGTATGGTGTTTCCGATTTTGCATGAAGTCATGCTTTCATTTAATCAGTGTCCCCCCATACAGTCGTGCCTCTTACTTTCAGGGGTATGTCTATTTCTTAGTGGACTGGGGAAAATTTGTTTTTAAATTTAAAAAACCCCTTTTATGTGGTTTTGGTCCAAGGAGTTAAATGTTTGGCATTAAAACAAAAATTACCACATTTGTAAATTTTTGTAGATTTTTGGGTTTTTGGATGGGGCAGAATGTTGGAATGGGTTTAACCACAGATCCGCGCATTGTGAGAAAGACAACATGCCACCTTGTGGAAAAAGGCAACAACATGTTCCCCAAACTTCCTAAAGAGATCCAGGATGATTGTTTAATCATATTGTATCAATTCTAGTCACCCATCCTACTTAATTCTATGATTTAGTTTAGTTTTCCTTTGTATGTATTTTCCTTAAAAAAAGACTTACAGTTAAAAATTTTTGACTTTTTGTTTATCATTTAATTATTCATTTTGCTTGCTGATCTTTTCCTACGATGTCTATGTTCTAAAATGTAAATTTGGTATCTGCAGACCCCCCTCAGTTATCAGTAGATCTAATCTGACGCTCTGACCACCTCAGTTTGAGATTTCCGACATCAAAACGGAATCCAGTTGTTTGCTTTGGTTGGTGATGTTTGGGATTGTATTATTCAGAAATTTTTACCCTTTATTAAATTTCAACGCTTTTTAGCATATGCAATTTGTTTCAATTTAGTTGCAAAAAAAGAAATATTTTTTTTTTGATGGAAACTTCTTTTTGAAAGGAAGTATGAAAGTAAATAAGTTATCTGCTGCATCTTGTTAAAAAAACATAATCGGCTGCAGAAACATACAATTTAACCACAATAGTTCTGCTATTGGACTGTTACTAGATCACCAAGCTTGTTGCCATGACAGTTCTATTTTCTTGTTCTGTATAAAACATAATGCCCTGGTTTTCTAATACCTAGTTTCAGCTGAGATAATAACAGGTCAGATTGTATTTGCATGTTTTTTTTTTCCGTTCTATTTTTCCCATTACACGTTACATATGGCCTCCAAGCAATATCACTATTCTGCTCTATCTGGACAATTCATTCAATCTTTTTTTGTAATTAAGTCCTATATCCCTTCTCAGAAAGTTTTTTTCCCGGTTTCCTTGGATGTTTTTTTTTTCATCAATCATTTGTCTCTCACTTTGATTTTTTGTTCAAATCCTTTTTGGTTGCAGCTGTACTTGTTCAAAGGGAAAATCCCATATTCCTTTGAAGTGAGGAAATATGTTGTGAAGAGTACCCAAACTGCTGAATACATTCCAATGACAACAAGGGTTGAACATAATGTGGCAATACAATCAGGATTTTACAAAAGTTCATTTCTAATTTTCATAATTCCCATTTATTTTGATTTTGTGTTCTTTTTATATCATGTTTTTGTTTTTGCAGTAACTATCTCCTTTACTCATCATTGTCTATTAAATATTGAAAACATTTTCATTTAATATTTATTCATATAATGTAAAAATAGCAGTTTCGGGTGTCTGACAAAAAAAATTGAACTGAAATTCCGTTATTGTATGGTTGCATTTATCTGTTTATGAGATCTGGCAAAATTTTCCCTAGACAGCTATATTTTTTCTTTACATTTAGTACTAGTGAAAACATCACAAAAAGGTTGTCTGGGTGGAGGACAAGAAAAACGCCTTTGTTGGATCTGCTGAATGCTGCAGGAGGTATCTACTTAATCAATGTTCTTTTTTTGGTTCATATATCAGTACTTATTCTTTGAATAAAAAAAACCATCAGATTATGTCATAAGTAATATTAAAATCATTTTTGCTTTATTTATATTGGTTAATATTTGCCCTCTTTTTCATTTTTTGACATAAACCTTTGGGCGGCTTGATTTTGTGGGGTTTTGTTTGGCATTTGAAGCTGATATGTTTCATACCAATCTTGATCCCGTCTCCCATTTTGCGTGGTCTTCCTCTTGCTTTTACTCATTTTTTTTTCTTTTGGGCTTTTGTGGGGGTGATACAGGAATTTTGTCAGGTGTCCAAACCATTTAATCTGTTTGTTCTTTTATGAATTGCATGACTGGTTTCACATCCAGTCTTCTTCTGTTTTCTTCATTTCTAATTTTGTCCTCAAAGACCCCTCATCTCTTCGTTATGTTTTCCCACTCATTGCTGCTGTTATTGGCCGTTTGACACTGCTAACATAGAAAAGGAAAACTTTTTTATGAGATTTGCTTTAGTTGTTAGCATTCTTTATGTGACAACAGTGGTGGCCCCAGTTGGTTGTTTTGTGCAATATTGCGATTTGCTCGATATTTCCCCATCTCTGTGAAAATTGCCCCCAAAGATTTGGCCTCAATTGTTTGTTTTATGTCTACGTTCTGGATTTTTATTGTAAGTTTTTCTGGTTGTCTACTTATTGCCAGAATCAAATGAACATAAACCCCGGAAGTTTAACTGAATTATATACATAACGTTCATCAAAATCATAGTTTCTGAATACAAATACTGAAGTATATAAGGATTATCTGCTTTTAACTAGTTAAACTCATTTAAGACGGGGCTGCAGATCTTATCAATGAGATTGTAAACATATTGCCTATGATTATACTGTGTTTTCAGTATGTACCTTTTGTAATTCCTACACCCCACTACCTTGTGGAGGGGGGGCTTGGGTGAGCTAAGGTAGGAGAAAACCCTTGAAAATCCCAACTGCCTTGGGGGTCAAAATTTAAAATGCAGAATTAGGGAAGAAACCTTGACCAAAAACCCGGAGGGGGGGCCCCAAGGGGTTGTAGGTTAATTTATTCCTTGCCATCTTCTGGCATCTCCTGCAAACCCTGCTTGTTTCCCAAAACGAAGATTTTTTTCCCCTTGGATGAAACAGTAGGGAGATTTTGGGAAAATTAAAGGCACATTCTCCATATCAGCTGCCCAGGCTAGGCAAAAAGAGAGATGACACTTCACTTTGTTTTTGGTTAAAAAAGGGAAACAACAGTTAATAGAAACAGGACAAAAAAACCCTCTTTTTTTACAGGGGCAGGACCAGTGCCCCGGATTTGTCAACCTAGCCCCAAAAAAACAGAAGATATCGGGAAAAACAGCTGTCAAGAAGAAAGGGAGATGCAGTAACATAGCTGCACTACGGAAACCAGGCTCCCAGATTGTGGTTCAGAAAAAGAAAAATTAAAATTCTTTTGGCGGGGCCAAACACAAATCAACCTAGACTGTAGGCCCTTTTGCTGTGCACATAACTTGTAAAACCTTTCTACACCAGTAGCTGCATCAAGGGAATAATATCCCTCGACTCAATGAAAAAGGTGGACCCCAAAAACATCATATGTGTCAGCCCCAACCCCTAGCGGTCTGCAGAAGATAAAGACAAGTTTTATGACTCAGTACAGAATGTCGTTAACTCATTTCCAGTGGATGAGAACTTATATATTGGGTGACTTAAATGCACGCATAGGATCTGATCCCCAGTCATGGCCATCAGGCATTGGAAATATCAATGATAATGGTAAAAGATGTTAAATTTGCCCCAAAACAACATGTATAACCAAATGTTTTTTTTTTTTTAAAAACACGGGCACAGAGGTCGTGGTGCCACCACGTCAGGTCATGGCATCAGCTTGATTTTGTCTAAAAGCAAACACCTCAACATAGTGAAAATCCCCGATTTCCACAGGGGGACTGTAAACAGATCATGCACTAGTTACAGCACAAAACACTTCAAGGGAAACCCATTCAACAAGACCACCCAAAGTCAGCTACTAAAAAAGAATGACGAGGGGGAGACTTTCAGAAAGGGTTTACTGCCTGGGGAGAATGAAAGGGGAAAATGTAGCGTAGACGAAAAGGGGAACATTCAAAAAATCTAAACATATATGACTGTGCCATTATTCCTTTCCCCAAAAAATTCCCCAAAAAAGACGGGGTGAACAAAATGAAACAACCCGCCCTACTTGAGAAAAAAAGACCCCTAAAAATTACAAAAAAACCCAAAAGTTCAAAGGACCTCTTCACACACAAAATCAGTATTGCAAGAGAGTCAAGGAGGTGTGCAAATGAATACTGGTCAAATCTATGTTTGGTACAAAATGCTGTAGTTTGGGCAACACCAAGAAATGTTGAAAATATCAGAGTAGCTCTGGGCCCAAACAAACAAAAATTTCCCCATTAAGATGGAAAACAGGTGAGTCAATAAAAATGACCAAACAGCTTGAATGATGGGTGGAACATTATTCAGATCTTTCTCTTGGAGAAACCAGCCAAACCCGTCCTCATCAGATTATACCAAACATCATGAACTAACCCGGGTTTGGGTACCCAACCTACAGGTTGGAACTTTTGCAGCAATCAACAAACTTTCAAATGGGAAGGGATCAGGACTAGATAACATTCCTGCAGAAATCTTCAAATATAATAGGGGTGTCCTCCATCCCACCTCACAACCTCCCTTTTTCAGTGCTGGAGGGGAAAATTTCCCCCAAAACGGGGATGCAAAGATAGTGAGACTATAAAAACAAAGGGGATAATTTGGGTTGAAAACACAAAGGGATCTCCTTTTAAGTGTCACAGGCAAGGCCACTAGTCCTTTTAAAAACTACAGAAACTTGGGGCGTGTTCTCCCAGAGTCACAAGGGGCCAGAGCTGGGGCCCCAAAACACATGATATTTACCCTTCGCAGCTACAAAAAGGCGAGGATTTTGGGTTTTTTTTCGTGGGTCTGATAAAACATTTGACACAGTCACAGGCCAAAATCTTTATAAAATATTGAAGCATTAGCTGTCCAAAAATTGCTCCAATTGATTGTCTCCTTCCATTAAGGAGAAAGCCAGCAAAAGTTGTGGCAGCACATCTGATAGTTTCAGGCTAAATGGAGTCAAGCAGGGCTGTGTCCTTGCCCCCCTCTCTTTGGGATCTCTTTGCAGTCCTTTTTTAACCACGCCCAGGGGGTGCTGATGGAGATTTTATCCGCACTAGATCTGATGTTTCCCCTTTCTTACAAAAATACGCAAATTCTTCTCAAGGGCCTCCTTTTGCTGGATGCTGCCTTAGTCGCCCCAGTGAGACTCACTACAATGTGAAAACGTACAAACAAAGTACTACACTACAATCCTAATCGATAATTTTTCGGCATGCACCCCCTTTTTTTGACATAAGTGTCTCCAAAAAAGTTTACTATGTCAGGGGGGTAACACAACAAATATCACTTTAAATGGCAACCATCTAACACCAGTGCAAAAAATTTTTCTATCTTGGGTCCATGGTCACTGCCAGCCTGTCTCTTGATGAAGAAATCAACGTCGTATAGGGGGGTGGCCTATGTTCGGCAAACTAGACAAAAGGGGCTTGGGACAACACAAAAAGACATTGCAGGGAAAATTTCTCCCGGGCCCCGGGTTAGCGTTAACTCTTATCATGAATTTTCCGTTTTTTGGGACCCGTTCCCTTTAACCCGCAAGCTCTGTGTTTTTTTAGGCCAGGTTTTTTTCTTTCTGAAGATTCAAATATATCGACCTGCTTTGCTTTAGGCCCAGTGGTTGGGGGCCCAAATTTGGGGTGTAAAGAATCCACTTTACCGCCACCGTCGAAAAGGTGACAAGGAGGTTTGGCTGAATCGGGTGCCCGTCCCCGTGAGTGTTTGGGGCCTACAAACCCAAAGTGCAACGTATAAGTTCTTGGGAAGATCAAAAATATCACAAAAAGGGTTAAAATTGGTCGTAAAGACACAAAAAAGGGGAAGTAGTTCTTTCTATATGGCTCAGAAACATGGACAGTCTACTCAAAACCCCGAGACTTAACATCTTTTATTCATGTCTATGCTAGATTATGAACATCAGGTGGTACGACAAGATAACCAACTCTGAAGTACTGCAACAAGCAAGCCTTCCATCATGGGCATACTCAGCAGGTAGCACTAAGATGGTTGGGGGATTGAGAAGAATGGAAGCTTGTCACATCCAAAACAAATGTTCTGTGAACTTTGGGGAAAAAAGGGACCAGGGGAGACCACTGCTCAGACATAAAGATGTCTGCAAAGCCTCAGGGCAAAATTTTCTTTGGTCCCAGCACATGAAAAACTAGCTGATGACAGTTGTGTGGAAAGTCAAAAGCAAAGGGCCCAGAGTCTTTTTTTAGAAGAGACTTATGTATGAGCTGAAAAACAAAGAAAGTGAAAACTCAAAATTGTCACAGTAAAACCTTTCCAATTGACCGCTGTAAAGATGAAAAAGGCCATACATTCCTTATTGCCATTGTCTCTGTCTTTATTATATTTATTTTCATGTTGTACTCCTTACCCTTTATGTTCACTAAACGCAAATGGTTCTGGGGGGATTTTCATTTTTTGAAAAGTATTGGGCATCTGCAAAGAAGTTCGGAAATATTTTTTTCTTCCTCTATTCCTGCTTTCTACTTTTTTGTCCATGTATCTTTAAACAGCATTGGGGGGGCACATCCCCGTCTAACTCCTGAGTTTACTGTGAATGTTTTGATGTTCGGGTTTTTCTTTTTTCTCGAATCCTGTTTGCCTCACAGCCAGGGCAAAAAGAGATTGTATGGGGCAGCATTGCTCTTTGGGGCATGTCTGTTGGTAATCTGCTTCGTCCAACCATTTGTTTTTTGTTTCTTGATGAAGTCAGTACTGATGTTTACCCCCTTTTTCCTGATGTCTTCATTTTTCAACCGGTCTCTTCTTTTTAAAACATTTCGGACATTCATTTTGTCATGACTAGTTTTTTTTTATCTTTATTGTCATTGTCAGGTTTGGCACTGGTTACGGCGCTATGCTGGCAGACAAGAAGAATTGTAAAACCCAAAAAAGAACCGTGTCGTTAGTCGCCCACTGATGGACATACTGAGGAGAGATGGGGCCTTATGGACTAATTTGTTCGCGGGAGTGATGGTAACAACAAACTAAATAAACCCCGTTTAAACCAACCCCAAGGGGCCAAAAAACACGAGTTCGTGTTAAAAAATTTTTTGGGGGGCTCAAATTTTGCATTGCAATGCAGTACGATTTAAAAATACAATAAGATGCCATTATAGAAACACTACTAAATAATTTTTAAAAATCTCAGATTTTTCTGCAGAAAAAATTTCCCGTATTTTTTGTTGAGCGGGGGCGAAAAAATAGTAACTTCCCGGCCAACTGTTGTAAGCTTCCCTAAACCCAGCGGTCATTTCAGCTTTGTGCAAAACCCTTCTAAAGTGTCCAAGGCCGCACTTCCTGGCGGGTGGGCGGATACTTTGTCTTCATCACTTTCCTGATGATTTTCTTTCACCCCACAACTGCTTTACATTTAAAAATTCCTCTGAAAAAACACGGCAACATCGTTCTATTAATTCCCCAAAATAACTCCCCGGGTTTGCAACGCTTGAAGAATATCCCCTTCCATGGGGGGGTCATGTCACCCTCTAACTCTTCGATAGGATTAGTGTTTCTATGTTCCCGGCTCTGCTAAAACAGTTCTGCAAGTGTTTTGATGGCACAGATTCCCAGGAGACAGCGATAGCTTTTATTGCATCGAGCACACTCCAACGGGGGTTTTCGTGTTGTTTTCAACGGCCTTTTCAGCTCTCCAAAACCTTTGGATAAGCCTTTCATAAGACAACAATTTGATCTAAAGGCTGAAGACTTTTTATTTGGGGAAAAAGAACTACGTTTTTGTTCCCGATCATGTATTTATGGGTTACCCTTTTCCATTGTCAGAAGAACATGTCTATTCGAGCCACCATTGTTTGAAATGGGGAAACCCTTACGAAAGATGTGGGTCCCAAACTTTTTTATGGTGGGGTAGATGCAAGGTAGAGTATCCATGTTCATGTTTTTAAAACAACGTGGTTTTGGACTTGCCTATCACCCATGGGCGGTGTTTATCATGCCGTCCCATTACATACAAAAACAACAGTTAGGCGTTGTTTACTCGCCCCACCATGGCATTTCACCTTTTTTTTCCGAGGGGTTTACTTGGAAAAGTTGAAAAAATCCCGTTTCGTCCATATTGTCACGCACCGAGGCAACTTTTTCTCATGAAAAACCATCACCCGTTGTTTGCCCTTCTTCATTAAATTTTTTTGCTTCACCCAAATCACTACTGATGAAATTGAGGTCTCTTTTTAACCCGGACAGCCAACCAAGGGGAAAAGCTGAAATCTTGAATGTCCAAATTTTGGGTCTCATTTGCTTTTTACTGAATTATGGGGACATTGGAAGTGCAATATGGTTGAACCATTCTAGAAGTAGGTTTTTAATTTTTAAAACCTCGGTGCGTTTTTACGAACCTAATGCAACAGCATTAAGAATTTTTTTTCTTTTAAAATTTTTATTTGTTTCCAGATCTATCCTGCCTGCTTCCTCTTAGACATGACTCTTCTGTATCCTTTCCGCCTATCGAAAATTTTCCCGATTTTATCAACTGGAAATTTCATTTTTACTTTCTGTCCTCCCTCTCCTTCTCCTCCTTCCCCCCCCCTGCCCAAAAAAACCCTACTTTACTTCTAATTGGGGGTTCTGGCTTTTTAAAAAATTTTAAAATGTAATAAAAAAAACAGTACCCAGAGCTTCTACATTAACCGAAATGGAAACACGAATTTACTTCCGACAGATCTGCTAGCACCTTCCCGGGGGCATTAATCTTTTCCCTGTCCGAAAACTTTGTGCATATTTAAAGTATCCACCATCCCCCTCTATCTCAAACTCAAGGGCATCCCAAGGAAATGAAACTGTTAGGTTTCCTTTCCGTCACTAACAATAAAGGCTTTTGGTGCCAAAAATTGTGAACTTTGGAAGTTGGTTAAATGAGATAAAATTCGGAGGGGCTAAAATACAGTTGTGATTGGACACAGAAATTTGGGTTTTTTACTGATAAGAAATAACATTTATGGAGGACCCAGGTTTTTTTAACGGGGTTTGTGTTGCGAGTTCGTGTTGAGGTTTACTTAAAAAATAATGTGGGGGGAAAAATTGTGCTGAACTTTTCTTTTTTTGTTCATGGTGACATGTTTACATCTTAAAATTGGCACCATTTGTCCTATTATATGATTTGCTTTTTGCATCTGTTTGAATTTCTTGTTATTCTTCCCTTTGATGAAAAAAAAGCTCCACAGGTATGTGAAGACACTTTTTTCCAAATACTTTTTCTTGAAATGTATAAACTCTTTCAGACCATGATATGTTTGGTTCCATATTTTTTAGACAGCCCCTAGTTTGTTTCTATCAACTCTGTAAAAGGGCCTTTCTGATCTATGAATGCCACACTACAGGTCTTGTTATTTTCTAGTTTTATAACACTTATATATTAAACCACATTGGAAATAAAACGGGAAGATGGGTTTGTTTACAAAAGCCATCTTTTTGAATGATATATGTCATTCCTGATTAGCTGAATTTGTGAATCTTAAAAAAAATTCATAAAACATTAACGAAAAGTTTTCATATAAACTAACATGAATTAGAACAAATTTCAACAATCTTAAAAAATTTAAATTAAAAACTATTCAAGGCTTGGGAATGACAGTTTGAAAGGAGCATATTAAAATTTGCTAAACAAAATAACCATGTCAGTTTAAAATTGGTTAAAAATATTTGCCCATCATATTTTTCAAAAAAAAATGCTGTAGATATGCAAAAAAATTGCCTTTCATGTGGTGTTAAAATTACTAGAAAATGCACATTTTGGCATTTGAACGTTTTTAAGTTAAGAGTGCTGGTATAAATATTGATCAAAGAAGGGAGGTTAGGAAATAAGTCTTATATGTTGTGAACTTTGGAAGTCTATAATCGAAAAAAAAGTCTGTAATTGTAAGATTTGCATTAATCTATATTAAGGTGTTAGATTTTTTAAATTTTTTTTTAAATATCGGGAAAAATTTTTTTTCAGGGCCTGGTCCTTGACTCAGTGTTTGTAGAGACAAAAAAAGGGGCTGATGCTTTTGGGGTTTCTTACTAGGGAAGGGGTACCCAAACAAATTATGGAGACCGCCCCAAAGGGGGCAGAGGATGCTCAATTTTCAAGTGTGGAGAAAACCTATCCAAGGGGCCCCGCAAGAAAAAATGGCCAAATATAAATGATACTCATTTTTTGGGCAGATTTTTTTAAAAATGTAGATTATTCTGTTGCGTGTTTCAGATCATGTGCCATTTTCATTTTTCTTTGTTTATATATCAACCACTTGTAAAACCATTCTTTATCAAATTTTTCCCTTAGAGGTGATTTTCCGCCCCCATTAAGCACATCCAGTTTCTGCATGATTTTTATTTGGGTTCACATCCTAAGTTGGGGAAAAGGGGGAAAACCCCGTCTTGGGCGACAGACCCCCATTACCTTGGACCGGGATTGTGTGTTTGTTGTCGCGGGATGCACATTTTTACTTTTCATGCCCCCTAGGGGAGACTATCTGATCCAACTCTGCTGGATGGAGGGGAAAAACACATTATAGACCCAGACCCTATTTAAAGGGATAATAAATCTCGTTGAAATATAAAACCCTTCCGCATTTTACAAAGTTCCACAAAAAATATCAATGTTTGGGGACTAAAACGTGTTTTCCCAAATAAAAAAACACAACCTAAATTAATTTGATAATTTCATTTTGATTAAAAAAAAGCTCCATAAAACAATGCAACAAAAACACCAGTTTTTTAAAGTTTTAAAACACCAGATTTCGGGGGAAAATAGAAATGCTGAAAAAACTTTTTTTGCTGTACCCCACTGAAGTATCAGAAGAGCACCAAATTGAATGATCAGATGGAAATTCTAGAACAATGACTCATAACTTCAGAGTATTTATTTAGTGGGAGTCCCAACTGCAGCTCTAAGTGATGGCATATGTAACAGACCTAATCAGTTTGTCTTGAGAATGGTTTGAACAACGTCAAATGCAGTACCAAAACGGTGCTGGGAATATTCATTGTTCCAAATGGCACAGATATTAACCAAAGCCTGGCAGTAACTTAACATAAATATTTTTTTTTCAAGACCATCAAAAACGAAAAACAGACATTAAAGATGCATCTAAGGGAGGAATGTCAACTATGAACTGGCTTTTGTGTTATATGAGCGAAAATAAATCTGGGATAACATAGCAAGTGTTAATATTGCATAGCTTATTAACAATTATGTTCTCCACATTCAGGTTGCTGCAAGAGGTTTGGATATCTCTAATGTCGACATGTTATCAACTTTGCCCTTTCCCAAGTGACATTGAAGAGTATGTTCACAGAATTGGACGTACAGGACGTGTGGGAAATCTAGGTTGGTTTACTTCTTTCACTATAAGTGTTATTGTCCTGTTGTTTATGCTTCCATTTCAAATTCTGTTTACCTCGACCACTTGTTAACCCTCTGCAATTTGTATGTGATCTGAGCCTAATAGAATACGTGCCAGTTATCGCCTACAAGTAGGCCAGCACATCCGATTTCTGCGATGTTTTTATTTACTAGGTTAGCTTCCCTGGTCCTACATCAGTCGCCTCTTTGACATGCCCTGTAGGTTGCAGGGGATTATTTTTTGCTTCCCTTGCTGGCTCTGGTACCATGCAAGCGATACTTGTAGTATGATCTTCAACAAATTGTCTGGTATTCTTTTAGGGCAAAATGAGTTCTTCTGTGAGCTCACAATACTAATAGCTGCAATGAACTGTATTATTGGTTTTAAGTAATTTATATAGCCAGTAAAGCTGAGTATCGAGTGGAACCCTTTGTTGATTATGAAAAACCATTTGATAACCTAGGGAAACACTCTGGGAAAATGCTACTGCATTATGGCATTCTCCCAGGAGCTAACCAACCCAATAAAGAAAATGTATGAGGAGACAAGGATAGAGTACTGCATGAAGGAAAACTAACAGAGGCCTTTGAAATAAAGACAGGACTGCCTTCGATCACACTTCCTTCTCCTGCTGGCTATTGCCCGAGATCAACAACAGCCAGGGATTACGGTGGACCATGATGAGTCATTTGGAGGATTTGAATTTTGCAGATGATCTAGCACTCCTTTCTCACAGCCATCAACTCTCTCACAGCCATCCAATAGATGCAAGAAAACAACTAAACTAAAACATCACAACAGCTGGTCCTACTTCATAGGGAAAACGAAGTTAGATTAAATGCTAATTTCTATAGAAAAGATCATAATGAGGTGCGCCATTGCAGGAGGTAGACAACATTTACATATCTGGGAATAGTTATCAACATTCAAGCTAGCACAGATGAAGATTTTAGGATTAGAATACAACGGGCCCAAGATCAGTAAAAAAATTAAGATATGTTTTTTAAACTCAAATGTAAGCTGTTGTATATGGCTGAGAACAAGAAGAACTAAAGGAAACACCAAAAGTTGTATACATTCGTCAATAGATGCCTCCCAGGATACTCAATCTGCGATGATAGCGACAAACACAATCAACTGGGAAAACAGCAGGACAATGGAAGTGGGACAGAAATAAGGGACAGAAGGTGAAGATGGATAGGACACACCCTGACAGCCCTCATGAGACAGGTTCTCGGACGGAACCCTGGGATAATAGAAGTAAGGGGAAAACACAGGAACACCTGGAGGTGGGGGTTGGGGACAGAATGCAAGAAAGTAGGAGAGAGGTGACATCTGGAAAAAAAGGGCTTTGGGAAAGTTTCCATGGGGAAGTAGAAAGATGAAATTATATAGTCCCACATTTTAAAAGTAGAGTCGTCTTGGAAGATATGTCCTATACATAAAGAGTTTAGTTTGCATTTTCTAAGCTTAGTCCACAAGTGTACAAGTCTTTCTTAGCAATTTTGCTTACTTTACATCCGTCTTGTGTCTGAAAATATTTGGGTTTATTTTCATGACATTTGGGGTTTTGGGTTTTGCAACTGGTTGCCTTTGCCTCCACTGTTTCTTAAATTCTGCTATTATCATTTTCATGATGGGAGATACCATTTTGAATCTGAGTGATCCATCCTACATACCCAAAGAGATTGGGGTGTTGGGTCAGAAGGTGTGGGTTAAATTACCCCCGAAAATGACAGCCTTATCCTGGTAGTGTTCATGGATAGTCATGATCCTATTTGGTCCCCACTTCTCACCTAGCTCATGTTTGTCTCCATGTGCCACACCCCGGGCAACAGTCCGGCTAAACATGAGTGGGGGGTAATCCTGTTAACCCTCCACGTCTCCTCTCTTTCTTCTCTTCCCCCAATTCCTTACACACCCTTTAACACTTCCTTCCCAGTTGCGATGATAAGACACTGGCATTTTACTGAGCCAGATAGGGTCACACTCTGGGACCCTTGGTGCGGGCGGACTCTGTGTGTTAGAGGAATAGCTGGATGGGTGGAGATAAACAAAACACTATGCAAAAGGGCGTGACACTGTCATAGTGATTAGCCCAGAACCAGAGCTAGTGATAAAAGGCCTGCAAACATTTGCACCTATGACAAAGGGGGGATTGTGTGGAGGTGAACTGTGGTTGACACCTGATACCAAAATCTGCCCGGAACTACCAGGGGCCCCAGATATAGTAAGAGATCTATGCCTGACAACCTCTTTGGGATGAAATTGTCACAACATAATTCCATTCATAATGCCAGTACAGCACAAATATAATAGATAAGAGCTGGACTTGCCTCTGTCATAAAGGTCCACGCCCCGGTGAAGCCCTGGCTTTGTGTGATAAGTATGTAAGGGGTATTTATTAATATACTGCAGATCAACGTTTCAGGACTGCAGAATAAAAAAATTTAGCTTGAAAGAACTCTACAACAGAGAAATGTCCACATTGTCCTTATACAAGAAAATCATCTTACCTCAAAGAGGATTTAAACATCACTAGTTAAACCCTCAAATGCGAGTGCAATAAATGTCAAAGACTCATGACACTGATAAGAACGATGTGCTGGCAGAAGCCCACAACAGACCACACAACAACATGACACCCAGACCACCCAAGTGGGTTTGATGGAGTGAATTACTTACATACCATCTTTGCCCCAACCTGCCCTCTGACCAGTCGTTCAAGGAACCCATGTACACAGAACAATTATTGCAGGAGACTTATTGCACACACACAGCCCTAGGTTACAATGATTACAACAAAGAGGAGAGACATTGAAGACCTGGTAACTGATCCAACCTCACAGTTGGAGCTCGAACCAAATCAACACTTTACACAAGAGGCCCATGGTACGAATACAGACCAGATCTTACCATAGTATCAGCTGACATTATAATGTAACAACTATCACTATCTTGGATGATATAGGAGTGACCATCTCCCCATACTTATATCTGTTACCAAGCAAACTTAGAAGCTCAGTGTATGGAAGTAGAAAGTTCTGGAATTTCAGAAACGCAGACTGGCCGCTCTGCGAGAACCAGACCAACATAGGATTGGACAAAATTGACCTAACTGGAAATATCGATACTGTCTTTGCTAACATATGTTGAAAAATGCTGGAAGCCAAGAGAGAGACACACCAGAAAGTACAAGCATACTGAAATAAAGATCTAAAAAAAGCAGTGATAGATAGAAGAAAAGAAAGAAACAAACTGAATAAGAACCTAATCGAGTTAATAAAACCAACTATAATCGCTTGACTGAAAAAGTTGCCTCCTATTAAAGAAGCAAGGAAGATGAAGTGGAAAGACGTGTCAAACTTGATCTAAATAAAGATGGCCACAAGGCATGGGATAAACAAACTGACAGACACTAGAAAAAAGAAAATCCCAGATCCATCAAAAAAACAATGAAACCATCATATATGCAAAAAAAAGTGAAATATTAAACCCAACACTTGCTAATGTTAAAAGAAGCACAAGAAGAAAACAGCTGGATAAAGCAATGGAAAATCTTTAAAGTAAAAAATGCACCAGTAGCGAACATGTGCATTTGAACAAGATTTAGTCTGTGAGAGGGAAACAGCAATGAAAATCTAAAACCTCAAAGCCAAAGGCCCAATAAATTAAGAATGAAATGTTTTGCCATATGGGCACGAGGGCTAGGTTGATACTGCTAACCGCTATAAATAGAACTTGGAAAGGCGAGATACCTGCGTTGGGCGAACAGCCAATACCACTCCCATCCTCAAGAAGGGAAAACCAGTGGGCGCCCTAATTTACAGACCCATTTCATTGACCTCATGTCTAGGAAAACTCGGAGAAATGGTTATTAACCGACTTTATTGGTGGCTTGAAAGAACCCAGTCGCTTGAAAAAACCCAGGCATGGTTTAGAAGGGGCTGCAGAACAGAATACCAACTCTTCAGACTTGTGCAGAATACAATTTATGGATTCCAGAATGAAAAGCACACAACTGGTTTTCACCGATTTACAGCAAGCATATGACAGAGTCTGGAGGAAGGGCCTCTTGATGAAGATGTTCAATATGAGGATCCATGGAAAGATGTTACAATGGATACAAGCTTTTCTCAAACAGGACCATTGGAACATCTTTAGTGGAACAATGTCCTCCAAGAAACCCTGAGGAAGGCCTCACAGGGCTCTGCCCGTATCTGCACCATTTTCCTCATCTTCATCAATGACCTCCCACCCCTTTCTAAACACAGAAAGCCCTTTTTGCTGATGACCTTGAAATGGACAACCCGAGAAATACCTGTACTAACTCGGGCTAAACTTAATAGAACCCTGCCATAATTTCAACATATTGCAACCTATGGAAACTTAAAGTAAATGAACAGAAAACTGTGTATACTACATTCTTCCCAGCCCCCAAAAATTTTCGAAGAACCTTTGCTTACAATGAATGGAACACTGCTGAAAAAGAAGAAAACCTGACTTACCTCGGCCCAATTAGACAAACAACTGAGGATGACAGAACACATTAACAAAATAAAAGAACAATTCAATCCAGTCACCATTATAAATAGCAAGTCTAGTAAACCTTTTACCAACAGCCAAAGATATTAAAGACAGATGGAAAGAATATTTTTTCGGAACTGTTAAACTACAAACACAAAGGGACAGAAATATTTCAAATGAAACATGGAAAATACCAACAATTTAACATTTTAGAATCCGAAGTTGAAATGGCACTAAATCAAAACAAAAAAAAAAGGCGCAGGGATAGATGGCATAACACAGAAATGTTACTTGTGGAAGACAACAGCAATAACATGGCGACCAGAATAACATAGGGCCCGGGAGGCAAGAGGCTCCCGAGGACTGGCGAGAGCTATTATAGTCCCAATATGGAAGAACAAAAGGAGAAAAGAGATGTGAAACATACAAGAAGGGTATCTCTCTTTTGAGCCATATAGGAAAAATGTTTGCAAAAATATTGGAGCGAAGAGCAAGACATTTAGAGCCCCAGTTAAGCAATAGCAGTTTGGGTTTTGGAGGGTAAAAAAGCTACACAGCAAATATTTAAATAAGACAGATCTGCGAACAAACATTTGAATACAATCAAAGTAAACAGCTTATATTTATAGACCAAAAAAGGCATTTGATAGAGTAAACAGGTGCAAACTATGAAGATCCTTG
The DNA here is from genome assembly GCA_020796225.1 of Arion vulgaris. Lineage (NCBI taxonomy): Eukaryota > Metazoa > Mollusca > Gastropoda > Stylommatophora > Arionidae > Arion > Arion vulgaris. Next base: position 5,051 of record JADZMA010000782.1, on the reverse strand, counting down.
AAGAATAATGGCGTTCAGGGACAACTTTAGGTAATATCATGGTCTTATATCAAGATAGCAGAGTACAGTAAGAACAACAGAAGGAAGCCGTCTGGTTCTCCATTACATCAGGTGTTAGACAAGGTTGTGTCCTCTCACCCACTCTCTTTTGCATGTATGGATAAAATAACTCAAGAGTTAAATTCAGATAATGATGAAATAAAAAGAACTGCTGTTTGTAGATGATCAGTGCCTGATACATCAAAATGAACAAGATCTACATCATATTGACACCTTGAACAAAATTGTGTAAAACATGACATGAAAATCAACAACACTAAAACAGAAATAATGAATATGGGAAGAAAACATAATAATCTAGACATCCATGTCAATGCACTAAAATAAACCAAGTGAAAGAATTCAAATACTTAGAAAGCATATTCACGAAGACGGAAACTGGATAAAAGATAGAGGCTAGAGTACAAAAGAAAATGCTGTAACTACCAGCTAGCCCAATTGTTAAGGCACCCAAAAATTTTTAGGGAGCTAAGCAACAGATGATCAACAGCATTTTTATACCTACTTTGTTCCCGAGCCAAACATGGACATTGAGCAAGCGAGTCACAAAAAAAAAACCACATGTGAAATGCGTTGCCTGCGAAAAGTTACCAAACAGAAAAGACAGAATCATCAGCATAAGAAAGAAGTTGGCACAAAACCGTGCTTGAATTACATAGATAAACAAAGAATGAAATGGTTTGGCCACTTAATAAGAATGCATCCAAACTCCACAGTATACGAGTCTTCTACAACAGAACATCGGGAAAGAAGGCAAGGGAAGACCACGGAAAAGATGGTTAGATGGCGTAGCAGAATCCTGTGAAAGTGCAAAGATAACAATCACACACGCCACCAGAACAGCGAAGACAAAACAGAAAACCCAGACACTGGCAACAACCGTAGCAGTGTGATGACAAAAAAAAAGAAAGAAAAATCATCTAAAAGACTCAACATGATTAAGAGACTTCTAGCATCATTTGGGGTGAGACAAGAGCAAGCGTAGGCAACTTATCTTGGCTATGTAAGATCTACAATGGACAACTGTCCGCTCCAAGCTTTCAAGTGAGCCATCACAACATCCCTGGACAGAGTGTGAATCAGGTTTATATGTGAGGATTGTGAACAACCCCAACTGCTGCTTGTAAATTGGCACCAACATCGAACCAATAGATATTGGAGCGAGGGGACTAATAGAAGCAGTCAAAGGGTATAAAAGAATAGAAAAAAACCCTCCCAACAGACAAACTATTGACAGGTGGGAAAACACAAACAAAGAATCCAACAAAAAATCATTGCTGGAAGTTGGCAAAAATCTCGAAGAACATTACCATCTCCCAACTGACAGAACTGATCCAAAGATGCCCGCCACCACCATGGCTAAACATAAAACAACCGTAATCCAGAAATACCTCCTTGAAAAATGAAAATCGTGGCATATCCCAAAGGACGTAGCCATCAACCACAGTATACCTCCTTGATAAGACTATAAACAAGCAACACTTGCACCTATCTTAAAAACCTTTCACTGGAGACAATAGACAGTTATCCCTCCTCTATCCATGCCTACACCGATGGTTGCCAAAGCCACTACTTACGCTGGGTCGGCATTTTTATCTTAAATATCCAGATGGAACTACATAATGTTACTCTGATTGTATATGTTTCAACTATGAAAGGGAGAAATTTTTGCCATAAAAACCGCTGTAGAACTAGTCCACCAGCAGTTTGAACTTGGAGAAAGTATTGTTCAAGACATGATAGTATTCACTGGCTCACAGTCCCCACTCAAGCTTTAGAAGAACAGCAGAATCAGTGGCGAGATTCAGTCATGGGCATCAGTCATCCACAATCCTCCTTTGATATTGTCATTCTACAGTGGATCCTGGGGAAAACAAATATCCCAGGAAATGACAAGGCAGATCATCTGGCCAAACAGGGATCATCAAAACCCAAAAAAGACAAAGCATACAAAGTATAAAACAGATTCTAAATCAACTCCGAGAAGATTGGCTGAACCGATGGCTATGGGGCGACTGGTGGGACATGTATACAGAGATGAATAGACCAAACCCCAAGGACAATATAAATCTGCTACAAAAGAAAAATCAAAGCATATCTTCCCGTTGCTGACATGTTGGACTGAATTACCATCTACACAGAATAAACCCCACACACCTATCACACTGTAGAAAGTGCAGTCATTCATGTGAGACAGTACAGCATATCTTGCTTGAATGTCCTGGACTACATAAAGCTAGACAAGAACTCCTCCCACCACACCCATCTGTTCATAATACACTTTACACTACTTCACAATTACAGAACACATGTAGATTCTACAAATTGACATTGGCTCAAAGTGAAAACTTAGCCTGGTTGAAGAAGAACAGTCAAGGATAAAATTCCCTTTATATCACAGTGGCATGGACCCCTTTATAATACTGTATCTTTGCGATGGTGCTAAGCTGCAGTAGAGGTAATTATTAATGAGGTTGTTATTGAGGTCTTTAAGAGGTGTAATCCGATTTTGCAAGAGTGACAAAATTACTAATCTTATATGTTTCTATGATTTAACAATTTTAGTGTCTGTTAGCATGTAAATAATGTATGAAGGCACTTTTTAATTTTGGAATTGATTTTGTTACTAGGTTTACTTCATTCTTTTAATGAGAAAAACAAAAACATTATCAGAGATTTGCTGGATCTCCTGAGTGAAGCCAATCAGAGGTGCTTTAGCGAATCTATGTCTATGGATGTCGTTCCACTATTGGAATAACCAGGCGTGGGTGGAGGTGTACGTAAGTCTAAAGCTATTTTTAACATTGTGCCAATAAGAAAACAAATTGAGTTACTTCAGCCATATGGCATTAGCCGGGGAACTAAAACTACCTTATGTAAAGAAAATCCGCTGCAGCGAAAGAAAATCCCAAACACAAAACAGATAGTGTGTTTGGCATATGACATTAACCGCAAGGAAGCTAAAACTACCATTAAGGACAGTGCAGCGTAAAGAAAGTCCCAAACACAAAACAGATAGTGTGTATTACCATTTTAAAAGAGACCATGTTATAATTTGTATCTGAACAGGTTTTTTAGCATCGTCGACTCACACTTTTCTGCAACAAAAAAGAAACCTTTTACAGATGCGTAAAAGGTATTGATGAGGTTTACACATGGCACTGCATCATACAACAATCCACTAGTCAACATGATCATCAATTGCCATGTCTTGGGTGTTGGTGATCACGAATGGGATCAAACCAGTTGATGATGACTGCTCAGTATTTTCTCAGGTTCTCCATTCTCTTGCCAACAATTGTTGTCTATCACCTACGCATTTAATATCTAACCTATCATTTCTCAACACACAAAAATGCCTTTTCTTTCAGATGTTTGTCATGTTTCAGTTGTTTTCGACCACTCTCGACATCTACATTAGTCCTGTTTGCGGTCAATGGTAAAGTTAACATCGTTCTGTAAAAACATCTCCTTGTCCACCAGATTTTCTCTTTTTTCCTGTTTGTCATCCAAAATTACTTCATATGCCAGTATTGGTTATATGTAACTTTAACAATTGGTTGTATGTACTGAACAATTCTTTTTCTTGTCTCTATAAGATGATCAAATGTTCATTCTTCATTTACATTTAGAAAGCATTATTTTTTCATCAGGTCAAGCAACTCTATAGACATAACAAACAAAATTAAAATCATCACAAAATCTGTTCCAAAACAACTACCTTAAAAAAGAAACTGAATTAAAGTATATATCCGGATATGGATGAAAAATATTCAACATGGATGAACAGAACAGTGTGCAAAAATATAATAATTCCTTTATTAAGAATACCACAAGATCTCTGAATATATGAATGTCAGGTGAAAATGCAGTAAAGAATGGGAAGCAGTTGTCATAGAATACCCAAACAGAGAAATGTAAAGTACCCCGGGCAATTCTGTCATAACTAAGATGCAAAAATATAGTAGTGGTGGTTTTTAAAACTTATGTTAGTAGAACAGTAGGGTTTATTATCTAAGCAGTTGTTTATATGTGCCTTTTTTTTGTCTTGTCTTTAATTGTTCAAAAATAAATGGACTTTTTATATTGATGGAAAACCATATATTTAATTGTTCATTGATTAAATGTTACTCTATTCTAGGTTTGGAAATGGTAGCAGGGTGGGGGTGGAGGTGGAGGAAATGGTTTTGGTGGTCGGATTATCGCCAACAAAAAAGCCCATAAAGGCTAATTCCACCCCGGAGGAGGATGGGGGTGGAGTAATTTTTGGACAAACAATTCAACAACCACTTCACTAACTTCCCCCCACCACAATAACTTTGGGGGAAGTTATGGAGGGAAACCCACAATTCAGCCCAAGGCAATGATTGGTGGGGGAAAATAAACTCCCCCGGTTGCATCTGCAGGTTGATTAGGCATAATAGCAAGTGAATCAACCCCATATATGTATATCTTCGTTTTTTTAATGATCACTGGGTTTCTGTGGTTTTTATTTTGGGATCAATTAATAAAAGCAACAATTATATCTCGTTTATTAAACTATTGTGGAGCTTTAAAATTGTTCTCAATGGGGATTCAAAAATGCGACATTTTAAAAAAAACATTATTTTGAGATATAACTTGAAGATTTTTACTTTATAAGTATACACACCCCAATACTTGATATTGTTCGTAGGGTGATTTTTCAATTGACATTTGGCATATCATTGATTTCTCCCGTCCTGCAATGTTTTTAAAAAAATTCAATTTTTCAATGTAATTCTTCATTAGTATTTCCATCTATCATGTCAAGTTACATCTTGAATGAAAAAAGTGACACATCTCATTAATGCATCTGTATATCACCATATTCTGTAGTATAGGTCAGTTATGGCAATATCTTTAAAAAACCAAACTATTTTAATATGCATGGGAGAAATAAACTACTACGGTTATGGGGTTCTAATAATTGAAACAGGTTTTGTATAAATTAGTAGGGTTCTTGTTCTCCC
>JADZMA010000781.1:22500-29742 GCA_020796225.1 Arion vulgaris | reverse complement strand
ATAGATAGATAATAGATAGATAATGGATAGATAGATAGATAGATAGATAGATAGATAGATAGATAGATAGATGGATAGATAGATAGATAGATAGATAGATAGATAGATAGATAGATAGATAGATAGATAGATAGATAGATAGATAGATAGATAGATAGATAGATAGATAGATAAAATAGATAGATAGATAGATAAAATAGATAGATAGATAGATAGATAGATAGATAGATAGATAGATAGATAGATAGATGAAGTAGATAGAAAAGATAGATAGATAGATAGATAGAAAAGATAGATAGATAGAAAATAGATATTTTGGGGGGGGGGCCCCCCTCTCGTGACGAACTATGACGAACGAGTTTTCGTTGGTTCTATTTTTATGTCAGGATGGTCGCAGCTTGATTGTAATGGTTCTCGGTCCCCGGTTTATGGTTGATGGGTAAATCTCTTTCTTGATGTGTATATCATCTTTCTTATCATTTCATTTTTATAATGATGAGTAAAACACTTTAATTTTTTATTATATTTCATTCCTCTGTACGTGTTGCCCTTAATATATCCTCCCCTATTTGTATTCCTCCTTCAGTACATTTTTTTGTCCTGTCATTGTATATGCTTTCCTGACGTGGATGATCCCTCTATTAAGTTATTTAACCAATTGTAATTAAACATTACTCTTTCCCAAGACGACACAACATATTAGCAACCATGTTATTTTATCAACTCAGATATTTATTGTTTATCACAGACATAGGCAAACCCGTCTTTTCCCGTCGAATGCTTTTTTTATCTTCTTTGTTTACTAATTTTTCCCTAGCAACTGTTACTAAACCGTCACTATTTTACTAAAAGAAAAGCGTCATGTCTCGTAGTTTTTTTTCCCTTTCCCCATAGAGTACAACCCCTTAGTCTCAACTATTAAATAATCTAATTATACTACACTAACTATCTGGCTAACTGCCCCATTCCCCCCTGCCATCTGGGGAAACCCAAACCCCCTGGAGACCTCGCCATCGCCCCGACGGCAAAATTTCCCAAAAAAAAATCGCTGGGTAGTGTTCAGTAGGGTGATTAGAGTGGTGAAGCTGAAAGGGAACAAGTCACCCCCGTTTTAACCGTGGCTCCACAACAACTAACTAAAACCCCAAAACCATGGTCAAAAAAAAAAATCCTGACGGGATCTCAGGAAGACCCAAGTTGAATGAGCAAATGGGAACTAGTCACCACACGTCGTTAACATGACCCATCAACGGGTTCAAAAGGTGACCATAGTTGCCCAAAGTAAACCCTCTGTGTCTTTTGAAAATATTAAAGAAAGTAATCAGCATTACATAAATTAAGTGATCTGGAAAAAAAGCGCCTTTTTGACTCCGACGGCGCCCCAAAAACCAAACACTTGTTTGTGGGGTGGCTGTACGGGGAACACCCATTCCTAAATGAGGTAGTATGGGTTTGATGGCAGCTTGCATCAGTATGTCACTAACACTATGTCTTTCTTGCATGTCAGAGTCTTGTCACATTATCTGAAATCTCAAACAAAAAAAAAAAAATTTACAAATAAAAAAAGGAAAAACATATATAAACTTAAACTTTTCACGTTTTTGCCCTCAGAGTAATATTAACCAACCCCCCCCGGGGGAAATAAAAACTCCCAGTTTTCTATGACCAATGAATAGGGAAAAACTTATTTTGATGCCTAAACCCAACACCCTATATTAATTTTAAACCCCCCAAAATCCCGGGAATAAATAACCCCAGGGTAAAATCTCGGATCGACATCATAAAAATCTATCCAGCAATGAACTTTGAGAAGTTAATGTTTCCATCAACATCAACCGACCCCCAAATATCCCCACCATTATAAAATATCAAATAATTAATGTTTGCCATCAACATCAACCGACTTCAAATATCCCCACCATTTTTAAATTCAAAAAATTTAAAGTGGGTAATTACCCAAAACCCCCCTTTTAGGAGTGACCAAAAATATACATTTCAACCTCTAATAAAAGTAATCAAATTTCCTTCCATCATTTGGAACAACATCAAAATACCATCGACGGGAAAAAGAATTTCCCAAAACCACATCAGGGTTTTTTTCTAACCCCCCAAAAGTGAAATTTGTCAACCCCACAATTGCCCCAATTAACACCCTTTTGTTGGAATAATACCTTTTTTACAAAGGTTATCCTCAGGAGGGGGAACATTTAAGCATATAGCATAAAAATTTTATATTCAGGGAATTTTTAAAAATTCCCCAATTTTTTGATGTGGCATTAAATATCATGGGGTTTCCATCATTAAGGGGGACTTCTTAATCCCCGGTTAACATCGGTGTTTTATTTTCCCCCCTTACACCTGTTTAAAATTTAAAGGGGTTCCCCTTTTTATTGACACCCCTGGTATGGTCTTTTCCCCTCCGGACCATACATAAACAGTAAAATTCAAATTTTCCTTGTTTAATATTTTGTTTGTTTAGGGAGCCCCCCAAACCTGTCGCTGACCCCCCTATGAGCCTCCGTTAATTCTTTCTAGGACAACCAAATAGTCTTTCTCTGCACCCGTCAGGATGAAATAAATTTTCTATGAAAAATTTATGGGGTAATTGAGGATGTCTCCAAAGAGAAAAAAAGAAAAGGTGACCACCCAGTAGAAGTAGGGGGAATTAATATTGTCCCCCTAACACTTATTGGTACATGTCTAAAATTCCACTTTACCCAAACCCCTCTAATGAACGGACAAAAAGCCAACAATGTCCTATTAAACCTTTCCCATTGGCTTTCCCATGGATTATTATGTGGTGGTCTTAATTTTTATCCCATCCCTTTTGACAGAGTTCAAGAACAATGGAGGACAAAAACCCTTTTTCCTTGGTCGAGTGAAATTTACTGGGTTCCCAAAGTCTGGGATCCATCTCTCTTTTGACTTCTGCCACTTTTTTTAGTTTGGTCAATAGTAGGGTAAGCGACCACATACTTAGTAAACCCCACAGTCATAATCAAGATATTTTTTTAAACCCAAGGAATCTCGGGGGAAGTTCAACAAAATCCATGGCAACCATCTCCAACGGACGGTTGGCTACAATATGACCGTAGGTAGTTGTAATCTTTTTTGGGGGTTTTTAGACATATTACAAATGGAAAAAAGATTTCACTAAATTATTGACACCCCATTCATCCCACCCCAAAAAAAATCGAGTTTTTAAAAAGCCAATGTCCTACCCCCGTCCTTGATGACCGTTTTTGTGAATAGCACCCAAAATACAATCGGTCTTAAGACGTAAAGTACAATAATTTTTAATCCATCACCCCTTTTCCCCTTCCCCCTTCTAATACAAGTATTCCTCTTCAGTACAACTTATCTTGATGTAACCAAAACCTTTTAAAGTTTCCCGGGAATCCCCCAGGTCTTTCCCCCCGGGCATCTTTTCCATAGCGAGTACTCCTGAAGCCCAAGTCCTGTAGCTGCGGTTGTTGTATCTCTTTTAAACTATAAGTGACATGTTTTTTTCTTTCGGGGTTTTCCCATCATCTCTCAGTCAACTCACAAAACTTTTTAAGAAGGTGTTAAAACAAAAAGGGTTTAAAATTCCAATATCCTCATCCTCAGACAAGGCATCATAATGCGTCTCGTCCTGCGTCTCAGGCAGGGATACCGTGATAAAAAATCGGCTTTTTTGTTTTGTACCTTTGATGTTTGATTTCGTAATCAAATACAGCCAACTGAGATAGCCACCTTTGTTCAAGGGCCCCCAAGATCGCCTTATTTGAAAAGTAAAACCCCTTATTATCAGAAAAAACGGCCCTTTTTCCCTAATAGATGGGAAACAAACTTTTCAGTTATCCCCATTTCAAACCCAACAATTCTAGTTTAAAACTGCTCTTTATTTTTTTCTCTTCTCTGGGAAGTCCGACTGGCATAAGCTATTCTTTGGTGAGAATCCTGCTGCTGGCTAAACCCACAGCCCCCAGACCACAAAAAAAGACGCATCAATACCCAAGAAAAAATGGACTCCCAAAAATCGGGGAATCCCAGAAGGGGTTCAGAAATCAATTTAGATTGAAGATCCCCGAAAAGAACTTTCACAATCACTACCCCTGAAACTTAGAGGCGGGTTTTGAAATGTCCGTTTCGATCCGGAAAAACCAGAAGGATGGGCATTCATTTCCCAAAACCCAATAGAGGTTTGGCAATTTTGTGAGAATCAGGTATAAATTTTCTATAATACCCCGCCATGCCCAAAAAAGCCCTCATTTTACGCTAGTGGGTATGCTAAGATTCTGTATGGACGCAACTTTGGATTGCTGTGTAGCAATGCCCCCTTCCTGAAATAGTGTGACCTAAGAAATCAACAGAACCCCTGAAAAAACACATTTATTGGGGATTAACTTTTAGACCTATTGATTTACCCTTTTCCCAGGACATTATCAAAACCCAATCAAATGGTCATCAAAATCTGTTGAAAAAATCAACATATCATCTAAATATACTAGAAAAGTTTTAAAACCCCAAAATCTGACATTTATTTTTTGCATCAGGCGTTGAAAATTCCCGGGGAAAATTAGTCAATCCCATTGGCATTCGTGTATATTCATACAACCCAAAGGTGTAAAAAATGCCGTTTTCTCTATGTCCTCCTTTTCATTGCCACTTGGTAGTACCCACTGGTTAAACCCAAGTGGAAAAAACAATTTTGCACCATTCGGGGAGCCCAAGTAGTCATCAAATGCGAGGAAAAGGTCCCACCCTTAAAGTCTTTTGTTAAATTTCCCGATAATCTACACAGAGGCGAAAATTTCCCGTTCTTCTTCTTTACTATTACTACTGGCGCCCCCAGGGGCTGACGCTCTCCCGGATGACCTGTTTCTGTTGGGAATCCCCAATATGGTTCCTGCACCTCTGTAAAAACGCCGGCGGATTCGCCGGTACAACAATAGGGTTGGTATCCTGTAAACGAACCCGTGCTGAACTTTGTCCCCTTCCAACATCAAAATCTTATACAAAAATACATCATCAATCTACTCAACAGAACAACATTGCAGTTTTTTTGATTGGAAAGCCCATGCACTATTCAGATCAAATCGGCTTGATCCAATGTTTATGTTCGAGGGCCCCAGAAATCCCAAATTTTTCCCAACAGAAACTGCACATTCCACAAATTCGTAGAAATGACATTAAAATTCGCAACCACTAGAAGAATCAATTTCACAAATTTTCCCTAAACTGCCCCTTTGAAAGGAAAACATCTTCATTTGTAATATTAAAAACATGAAAAAGCGCAAATTCCCTTTTTAAATCAGTTAAAATTTACCCAAATACCCTTTCGCAGAAAGAACGGTTGGTTTCCCAAAAATGCCCTCCCGACCCATACTTTTTACCTTTAACTCGAACCCACACCCCCAATAAACTAGCCTTAATATGCGATTTCTTTCCCTTAGCAGACCAAATAAAAGCTGGAAAAAAAGAGGTACCATTTTATCAGGGACGGACTGGATAAAAGGACCTAAATTGGTCAAAAACAACCCCCAGACGGCAAAGAATATTTGTCCCAATAAAAAAGCATTATAACCCCAACTTTTTGGGGATGGGGTTCTTTAAAGACATAGAACCCACAATTCTAAGATAAGTTTAAAAAAGGCTAAATATTGACAAAAACAGGGCCCAAAATAAGGTATATGAAGCCCCTTTGCGGCTTTTGGCTGCAAATTACCCCCATTTAGAGTAGAACTCTGGAAAATACATGGGGAAATCCTTTCTGTAGGCGGAAAACCCTGGCCCCGTGTCAAAAAGAAACCTGAGACCCCGTGTCAAAAAACCTGAGACCCAGTGTCAATAAACACTAAACACTTTTCCCCTTTCCACATATCTCTTAGTAGTTGGTTTCCTACCATCTTTTGTTGGGGGCCCTGTTTTCTGGCACCCAGGGTCGTCCCCCTCTCCCTGGTGGCGCCCGTTTTTTTTAAACCCCTGGCCTGCCCCCATGGCCCCCAAACCAAATCGCGAGCAGGGGGAGCGTGGAGGATATCCCTCATCTCCCCCCGGGGGCCCCAGGAGTATAGGTAAAAAACCCCGGGACGCACGGGGTAATCGGACGGTCCGCCGGGGGGCAAATTTCCCACTTTCCCGGGCCATCCTGGACTCTGGGTTTGTCCACACCCGCCCCAATCGATCCAAATTCCCAAAATCCATCCCAGGGATGGGATTGGACCCCCCATCGCAACGCCTCATCTCTGCATTGCAGGAAGGTAGGGGAAGGTCTCCTGAAACCCGGACATAAACATGGTAGAACAAAACCTATTCAAGAGATGCCAAAAAAGTGATCCCAAAGGTTATTGGGATCCCAGGGGATCGACCCTTCCCTAGACTGAGCGTGGTGACTTTCATGAATAGCTCCGCTAAAACGATGAAATAGTCGGTTTTCTCTTCACTATTCTGAGAAGAGCAAAAAGAAAGGCAGACGGTAGCGCATGGGCCGTCTTTATCCCCAAACACACCCGGAGGCCTTTTAAACAGGGACTCTGGGCCCCTTCCCCTCATCATCTGGATGGCAAGTTCCCTACGGACTGAGTCGGGAAGACGTGCTAAAAGCGCATTGCCCCTATCCTGCCCTTTCCCACCCCCCGGTACGCCCCGGTAATGCCCGGATGTCCCGCTCAAACTCATCCCCAGGGGGACCATCACGAACTCAAATGTCCGTGAGGGCCGACGCGGAGGACGGGGACTTCCATGCAGTAGGAAAAGACGGCACTGGAACAGTGAACACCCATATCCACCCAAAACCGGAGATTCCCCAAGGCTGCGGGAGATTGCCGGGTAAGGCAATACCTCCAACGTCGCATCCTCACCGGCCCTATTTCCTCTAGTGCCTCTGTGAGACATTCGTTTAAAATACACCAATCGCGATCACGCGATAAAGCTAAAATATAATCACCCTTATGAACGAGCACAATTTGTATAGTAATTATTATGGAAAAAAAATTTTTATAAAAAAAATGCTGCAACTGGAGGGTATCAACTGTAAGGGGAATAAAAAAATTCCACATTAGCATATATAGCAAATTAAAAAGTATGGAAAAATAGAAAACCCATACTTACCCCAAATTTAGGATTAAAATAGAAATCAATGCTTAATTATGAATTTTTCAATGTGCAATGTTAAATTTTTAAATTGCATTGTTAAATTTTCAACCGCTCCCACAGCCAGGCATACCCAAATTTGATAATTAGTAAATATTGATAATT
>JADZMA010000781.1:0-17500 GCA_020796225.1 Arion vulgaris | reverse complement strand
CATCTGGGAACTGGCCCCCCCCTGGAGACCTCGCCATCGTCCCGACGGCGAAATGTCGAAAAAAAACCCGGTGGGGTTCGGGAGGGTGATTAGAGTGGTGGGGCTGAAAAGGGGAATAGTCACCTCACGTGGTTTAACCCCTGGCTCCACAACAATAACCCGCCAACCATTGGGCGAAAAAAAAGAAAAAAAACCTGACAGGATTTAGGAAGACCCCAAATTAATGAGCAAATGGGAACTAGTCACCACACGTCGTTGAACGTGACTCGTCAACTGGTCATAGATGACCATGGCTAACAACAACAAATTAAACCCCCCTTTGCTCTTGTGCAAACCCAAATAATGAAATTAATCGCATTTATAAATTTAAACTGGAAAAATATGCGCCGTATGTCTACGACGGCGACCCCGGGATAACATTGGCCCCAAAGTGAGGTGGCTGTACGGGGCATCAATCCTCCCTGAGGGTAGTATTGGGTTTTATGGGGGAGCTTGCATCAGTATTCACTAATCACTATGTCTTTCTTGCATGTCAAGGGCCTGTCCTTTTCTGGGAAAACTCAAACAAAAAAAAAAGTTTTTTAAAACGAAAAGAAAAAAAAAAATATATATAACGTTAACTTTTCACGTTATATATCCTCCCAAAAATTTAAAATCAACCCAAACCCCCCAAAGCCCAGGGGAAAAAATGAACTCCCAAAATTCAACATATGACCAACAATCTTGGGAAAAAACTTATACATGATGCCCCCTTGCTAACATCATATATTAATATTAACCAACCCCCCAAACCCGGGGGATAAATAATCCCGGAATCCAAAAAAACTCGGGTCGACATCATTAAATATCCAGTAATAAACGGTGAAAAAATTAATTTTGCCATCAACATCAACCGACCTCTGTGGGAAAAATTATAATCAACCTCCCCCGTAGCAAAGGGAAGGGGTCCTAACGATAACTTCAATGCCCCTTTTTTTCCCCATCTTAGAACCGCTTTAAAGAAGTTCACCACGTCTCATAATAAACATCCATATCCAAATAACAATGCAAATATTTTTCCGAATCTCCCAAACCCTGTGGGGTGATATTATAACCCCCCCTGGGCTATTGATCATCCGCCCTCAACCCCAAGAATATATCCAAACAATTTTAAATATACTGCAATACATGAGTAGTACAATCCCTATTCCCCTCCCAGGGGCTTGTCCAAAAAAACTCAAATATCCTTGCCTGTTTTAACATTATCCTCGACATATCTATCACCATCCATCCCTTCATTTCCCAGGATCCCAATAAAAACCCCAGGCCAGGTGTGGGCAGCTCTCGTGTTCAATGCGGGATCTAGAAGCCACATGAATCATGTTTGTACTCGACATGATCAAATATCTTTTACGGGACCATCCCCCGGGGTCAATGATATCACGTGTGCCATCCCCCTGGTTCCCCGAAAGATATTGTCCAAAAACAACAAAGACCCCCAGCATGAAATAGAGAAGGCAAGGACTATGCCCCTTTCTCGTAAATTGAAAGACACAACCCTCCAAAAACCCTGCTGATGCGAACACAGGGCCCCAGCACTAAAAAAAAGTATAAATAACCCAAACCCCCCACTATAGTATTCCATTTTTGGGGCCTGACCGTGGAATCCACAATCCCTACCATAAACCCATTTTCCCCAACCAACAAAATTTTGGTCCAAAATTCCCCACGCTTTTTCCCCATCGAATTCAATTATCACTGGCTCGGTATGTGTCCCCCGTTGCAAATTCATAGTGCGTCCAAAAAGGGATTTCCCTCATAATCTTTAGCTCAAAGATTTATTATCAGACCCATCTTCTTAAACCCAAAACGTAGTGATTTGTTTTATTTTCACACCTCCATGCTTTGTCTACTGGAGGACAAACATTATTTTCATGCTCACAGGCCCTGGATTCGAAACATTCCCATCCTGGTTGTGCTGATTTCAAGGGGACCTCAAATTCATGTTTTGTTATCAACGTGTCACTGGATCGACACACAAATAAATCATTCGGCATTTGCACAGGCGGTTTTCTCCTGGTTTTAAATTCTCTTCCCTTTCCCCTCTTGATCGCCCTGGACCCCCTTTCTTTTCTTCTTGTCGTTACAGATTGGCTGCAACGGTCAACACCCTTTTCGTTTTAACAAACACCCCTTACTATTTAGGCCCCCAACCTCGATTGAAATTTTTTTGAATTAACCTTGACCGTTTTTTTTCTTCCACGTCGTTTTCCCATTTACTTTAGCATTGTTTGATTTCTGAACCACTGATTCAGTAAATAGAGGACTCACACGAGTCGGCAACATCTTCCTGGACCCAACTATTCGTGTGCCATGAGGACGTGTGTATGATATTCCTCATATCGCACCTCCCCGACTGATGATATGAACAATACCTAAATGTTCTATTTGTTGATCGTTGTCTTGAAAGGGCTGTTGCGAAGGGTGATAATTGACAACTTTGTTTTCCCTCTCCCGTCCCTCGTCAAAAAACTAACGACAATTGTCTCATTCTTCCTTTCCCTGATCCCCATCCGTAGTTAAACCTTTTTAAACCCCGTTCTATATTCTGCACTGCATTCGTCAGATGGATTTCCAAAAATTAAATTCTGCTATTAAAGGAGAGACTGGTAAGACGTATGGTTCATCATCGGACCAATCGAAAATGGATTCCAATGTATGGCAGACTTGAGGAGCAACCACTACCACACAGGGGAAAAAGGTAGTAAGATATTCAGCTCTAAAAGGATACATCGACGGATGATACCAAAAAAAAAAGGGATCAATATTGGACCCTCCCCCAAAAAATTCCATTGTATCCAAAACTTTAGAATCAAACTCCTCTACACGGGAAAAATGCAGAAATAAATTCGGCTCTGCATCTGAATCTTTTCTAAATCCAAAACCTTATTTTCCCCCCTCAAGGGAAAAACTAATAAAAAAATTAGGCATAATTTTTAACCCCTCAACATCAGAAACAATCAAATTATTATATTGTTTCGTCTGGCCCCCCATCTGAAACTGGTGAAAATTCTAACTCATTCGACTCACCCAGGGAAATCAGAAAAATTTTAAAACTTGGTATCAGGCAGCTGCCTGTTTAATCAAAAAAGGGCTAATGGGGGAAATGCTGCTCCTCTTCCCCTTTCCCTAAGCCCTCATCTGTGTCAATTTGGGCCGGTTTTTTCCCGGGTATACCCCTGGACACCCAGGGTTGTGCGCTCCCTTCTTATGTCCTGACTGTGGAAAGAAAAACCCTTTTACTTTCCCCCAAATGGTCTCTATCATTGGACCTCCATAAAACCCCCTTGTCGGTTTTTACGAAAATTTCTCTCCGGATGAGTAGTGGTGGGAGGGTCTGGCAGGGTTTGGGCAGCGTATCTCGGTGGCGTACCGCCACCTTTGATTCAGGACGTCCCTACGACGATGCATCACAGAAATTGTATGGGCGTCTGACGCGGGAATAGGACTGCGCTCCCATCGCATGGCCCATCACGGCAATGCCCAAAAAGTGGGGAAGGGCGATCCTGCCCCATAGACATCAACATTCCCGGAAAAAAACCCATCTTTCAAGGGCGCAATAAAGCGTCCCGAAGATTAAGGGGTCCCGGGGGTCGATCCCCCCCCAGACTGGCTGGGTTTTACTTTCCCGAAAGCTCCGCTATCCGATGGGAATAGTCAAGGCACGTCTCTTCCTATTCTGAAAGAGCGAAAAAAAAACGAACAAGTACCCTAAGGGTGATCTTTGTCCCCCAAACCCCCCAGGAGGCCTGTCCAGGGACTCTGGGTCCTTCACCTCATCGTTTGGCGGGTCCCACCCGGGCTGAATCGGAGACGTGCTCCGAAAAGCGCATTGACCCCATCCTGACCTTCCCGCCCATAGTACGTCCCGGGAATGTCGAAAGTCCCGCTCAAACTCATCCCCAGAGGACCATCACGAACCCCAAAAGTCCCTGGGGGCCGACGGAGGACAGGGGCGTTCCAAAGCAGTAGGATAAACGGCACGGGGAAAAGATGAACGGGCCCTATCCATCCCAAAAACCGGGGTTCCCCAAGGCTGCGGGAGGTGCCAGTACAGGAGGCAGTTCCTCCCAAAATCGCATCCTCCCCCCGGCCCCCATTTTCCCCTAATTCCACATTTAGCCATATTAAAAACAGTCCACCCCGGTACAAATATCGTTTTGTATCCCAAAACAGAAAAAACTGCGATTATATCGACTCAAAGTGTACAAACTGTTATTAAAAAAAATAGTCAACAGCTAACCAAACCCACAAATACGAAAAATTATATCCATAGAACCCTCATTTAAAAAAGGCTATAAATTCATTCGTACATTTATATGGTACATTATACCAAATACGGGGTTCCCCACCGGGGAATGTATGGGTGAAAAAAACTTTTGGGAATTACAAAAAGGAACAAATGAAAAAGGGATACTTACCCATAAATAATACATCAAGTACCAAAGTGTGGAATGCTCACATTACACCTCAATTGTCAATCATTGTATAGCGTGATCAAAATATAAATTCCCCTTACTGGACACAGGAAAAGTAAAGTCCGTTAATTTAAGCAAAAAAAGTTATGGTTTCCTTGACCGGGGTAAACACCCGGGGCACTTTCCCCCTTTGGAAGGACAATAAATTTAAAACGAGGCTTTGATTGAAGAGTATAGATGAAATCCTTGACCGGGGGGTAAACACGCCAGTCACCTTCCCTGTAGGAAGGACAATAAAATTGAAGACGAAGCTTTGATTGAAGAGTATGGTAAAAACCTTGACCGGGGGGAAACACGCCGGTCACCTTCCCCCTTTGGAAGGACAATAAAATTAAGACGGGGCTATGATTGAAAGTATGAAAAAATCCTTGACCGGGGAAAACAATTTCCCCTCACCTTCCCCAATTTGGAAGGACAATAAAATTTAAAATAGGGGGTTTGATGGAAAGTAGAGATGGGAAAACCTTGACCCGGGGGGAAACACGCCGCAAACCCCCTTAGGAAGGACAATAAAATTTAAAATGAGGGCTTTTATGGAAAGTATAGATGAAATCCTTGACCGGGGGTAAACAGGGGCACCTTCCCCAAAAATAGGGCATGGGGCAGAATACTGGGGATACCAAACGAAATCGTGTAAACAGATATAAAAATTGACACATAGATTCTGGTCCCGGAATGACTAAACACGGTGGGCGGTTGTTGTTTTGTTTATTCTTGACACCATTGAAGTAGGGTTTTAAAATTTTGGGATTGAGATAGGTTGCAATCGTTGGTATTGAAATAGGGTGCTATCTTAGTATACATGAAATTTCTATCTTTGATGATGGGCTTATTCAAAATGTGATAATTTTATTAAAACATTTGTTGGGTTTTTGGTCCCCAATTCCCATTCTCTCATGATGACTTTATCCCTCATATGGTAATAATATACAAACTCAATGCTTGATGGCATGCGACATGTTTATTGATCTATAAGCATAAACTTCTTTTGCAAAAAACGTCCATCTGTCAATTGTTTTTTGTTGTTTTCCTATTTTCCTCCTTCGCAACCGTTACTAAATCGTCCTACCCCCACAAAGCGTCATGTCTCGTAGTTATGGTGTTGCCTTCTCATAGAGAGTACAACCATGTCTAACTATTAAATAATCTAATTATACTAAATCTATCTGGCTCTTCCCCTTCTCCGCTGCCATCGGGAACTATGACAGATAGATAGATAATAGATAGATAGATAGATAGATAGATAGATAGATAGATAGATAGATAGATGAAAAGATGAATTTGATGAAAAGATAGATAGATAGATAGATAGATAGATAGATAGATAGATAGATAGATAGATGAAAAGGGTAGATAAGAAAAGATAGATAGATAGATAGATAGATAGATAGATAGATAGATAGATAGATAGATAGATAGATAGATAGATAGATAGATAGATAGATAGATAGATAGATAGATAGATAGATAGATAGATAGATAAAAATATGTAATTGGGGAGGTATTTTGTAGGTAGTTCGGGCTATATCTTCCTCTTTCTTTGAGTTTATTATGGTTTGTATATCGCTCTTCTTGAACATGAACAAAATCCACATGTTCTATTGGTCGTACATTGTCGTGGATGACCTTTCCAGAAGGCACGATAAACTGATATGTGCAACTCTCAATTCCTCACCGGAATCACTAATGACTTTCTTAATGTTAGTCTCTTCATGTTCATGTATATTATCCTCAAATGCACACTGATTATCCTCTATTATATCCCCTCAATTGCCCCACAGATGAGGGACTCATTCACCATCTGGATTTCCTGTAATTTTACTTCCACTATCAAGGGAGGGTCTGTTAAGACATACAGCTCATCATCGGACCAATCGACAACGGATTCGACTGTACTGGTAATTTGAGAAGTAACCACTTCTACACAAGAAACTGTAATAAAAGTTTGGTTCTTCACATGCCACATCTTCGGAAGATATCAAAGCAATAGGCTTAATATCAGCAATCCATAACAGATCCTTCATCGCATCCTGCGAATCAACTTCTTCTATCCGTAAAAAAATGCAATAAATTCGGCTCTGCTTTTGAACCATTGATGTGAAACTAATTTGTGATTTTCCTCAAAAGGAAAATCAATAAAAAATTAGGCATGGTACATAAATCATCAACATCGGAAATAGCCATATCAACAATTTGTTTTCCTGGCACGTCATTCGAAACCTGGAAGAAATTTGGTTGTTCGTTCGACCCACTATAGAACAAATCTTACCAGTATAGCTTGGTCTACCTGGCACTGCCTATCGATATAGAGGGACTAATGGGAGAGAAATGCCGCTCCTCTTTCGCCTCATACCCAAACACATTATGTTTTTTTATGGTCTGGTTTTCATGGGCCTTGCCACCGGACACCCATGGTTGTGCGCTCCTTCTTATGCCCTGGCTGTGGAAAGAAGAACATTTGGGTGTTCACCCAAATCAGCTCTCATATCGCGCCCCCATGTAACCTCGTGGTCGACCCTGAAAAGAATCTTTCCGTCCCGAGATAGGCGTAGTAGGGGGTACGGCAGAAATCGGCAGCGTGACCCAGAATGAGGATCTGTCACCCCAGACTCCAGGGCATCCAGGCGGTGGTGAAGATGTCGAACCCGCGGGCCCATCTCTGCCTCCGCCCCGGGGATGGAATTGGATTCCCAGCGCAGTGCAGCGTCACGGCATTGCAAGAATGTGGTGGATGGGACACTGACTACACTCTCTAATAACATTTTCCGCAAAGTCGGTCGGTTGGGAAGTAATAAAGTGATCCCGCAAAATTTGGGGTTCCATGACAGCCAGTCCCTCTCTAGTCTGTCCCCGCCGTAATTTTAGCATATATTCTGCTAACCTATGGGAGAAACCACGGCAGGATTCTCCAACCCCCTGTGACGACCTATAGAAGGCGGAAAAAAGTTCATGGGCCTGACCTATTGTCCCCATATTCTCAATTAAACGGAGTAACAATTGGTCAGGATCATGCAGGGTGAGCATTTGTATCCTTAGTTCACTCGAATAGATTCTGATACATTGTCCAGAATTGCATCGCCTATCCTCGCCTTCAAGCCCGGGGCCTCCAGTACGAACGGATGTCCCTTGCAAATTCCTCCACCGAGGGACCATCCCGCACCCCGAATGTACGCAGCGGTCTGCTGGGCGGTCAAAGGGTTCCAGTGAGCGGCGGGAGGCTGCGCCAAGGGGCCTGGGCAAATATCCACACCGGGAACATGTATACCGGACTGGGCAACTGCAGGAATTGGTAGCCCCTCAGGCGGACTCCAACAGCATCTCATCAGAACCTGCCACCTCTCGTATTCCTTGAGCCACCCTAAATAGGTAATAGTTACGAGTAGAAAATATAGCTCACAAAAAAAACACACACCAGTATGAGTAACAATAGTAAAAAATTGTAAATCCGTGAAAAATTGCGAAGTCCCCAAGCTGGAATACATGTATATAAATTTAACAAGCTGAAAACAAGCGATCAGAACATAGTCAATCAATGAATTAATGGTGAATGTATGTCAGAAAGAAACAAATACTTACTCTTATCACAGGTAAATCATGTACATAGTATGTAACGAAACACAATCACAGCATATAATGTCAATACTCGTCATCCCAGCACAAATGTCATGATTCATCAAAGTCATTGAGTGGTAGATAAATAAGCACCAATAGATAATCCGTCACTGAGCAAGTGAAATCAAATGGCCATGGGAGTTGGCGTGAAGATAGTACTGAAATCAATTACGAATGTATCAGAAGACTAACAAGTGGCCTGTCCTTAAAAGATTAATTGAAACAGGAGACGACTTGACTTGAGGATGAAGATCCAAATCTCTGAGTGACAAGGAAGATCCAACAAAAGGTCGAGTTACGCTGATTGAAGAATGATATATAATGACCGAAACAATCGATCCCGGGGGAAAACCCCCCGGCCCACTGGCCGTGATGAACTACTACCATGGGCGCTTGGTAAGGTTGATTGAAGAAAATATGCCTGGCGCCCAAGCATCGACGTCCTCTATTTTGAAATAATGGTCTCTACATGGTTGAATAAAGTAGGAATGTCTTGGAAGCAGAGAATAATAAAAAACGGAATGTTTACTCACTCACTTCTGGTCCACTTGGGCTGATGGTATTTTTTTCTGACACCAAACTCACTTCTTAAATCCCACTAAATCCCACTTCTGACACCAAACTGTAATAGGGGGAGGTATATTTGTAGGTAGTTCGGGCTATATCTTCCTCTTTCTTTGAGTTTATTATGGTTTGTATATCGCTCTTCTTGTAGGTTATTGTCGTGATGCTTTTCTCACTGGTACCATTGTTATAATCACATAATGATCGAGACATAGCCAATGATGTTAACCACTTTGAACAAGATGGTAATAAGACAAACTCTTTCCTTGTAGATTAAATCATGGTTTTATTGATGGTCTTCTTTTCTGGACAATAAATTAAAACACGTCCTTTAGGTCTCATGTAAAAAATCGTTCTTCTTGTTTACTAACTCGTTACTAACACGTCACTATTTTTCTACACAAAAACGTCGTGTCTCGTAGTTATGTGTTGCACTTCTACATAGAAGTACAACACATAGTCTCAACTATTAAATAATCTAATTATACTACACTAACTATCTGGCTAACTGTCCATTCCTCCGCTGCCATCTGGGAACTATGACAGATAGATAAATAGATAGATAGATAGATAGATAGATAGATAGATAGATAGATAGATAGATAGATAGATAGATAGATAGATAGATAGATAGATAGATAGATAGATAGATAGATAGATAGATAGATAGATAGATAGATAATAGATAGATAGATAGATAGATAGATAGATAGATAGATAGATAGATAGATAATAGATAGATAGATAGATAGATAGATAGATAGATAGATAGATAGATAGATAGATAGATAGATAGATAGATAGATAGATAGATAGATAGATAATAGATAGATAGATAGATAGATGATAGATAGATAGATAGATAGATAGATAGATAGATAGATAGATAGATAGATAGATAGATAGATAGATAGATAGATAGATGTAGAATAGATAGATAGATAGATAGATAGATAGATAGATAGATAGATAGATAGATAGATAAGAATAGATAGATAGATAGATAGATAGATAGATAGATAGATAGATAGATAGATAGATAGATAGATAGATAGAAAAGATAGATAGATAGATAGATAGATAGATAGATAGATAGATAGATAGATAGATAGATAGATAGATAGATAGATAGATAGATAATAGATAGATAGATAGATAGATAGATAGATGAAAAGATAGATAGATAGATAGATAGATAGATAGATAGATAGATAGATAGATAGATAGATAGATAGATAGATAGATAGATAGATAGATAGATAGATAGATAGATAATGATAGATAGATAGATAGATAGATAGATAGATAGATAGATAGATAGATAGATAGATAGATAGATAATAGATAGATGAATGATGTAGATAGATAGTAGAAGATAGATAGATAGATGAAAAGTAGATAGATGAAGATAGATAGATAGATAGATAGATAGATAGATAGATAGATAGATAGATAGATAGATAGATAGATAGATAGATAGATAGATAGATAGATAGATAGATAGATAGATGAATGATAGATAGATAGATAGATAGATGAAAAGATAGATAGATAGATAGATAGATAGATAGATAGATAGATAGATAGATAGATAGATAGATAGATAGATAGATAGATAGATAGATAGATAGATAGATAGATAGATAGATAGATAGATAGATAGATAGATAGATAATAGATAGATAGATAGATAGATAGATAGATAGATGAATAGATAGATAGATAGATAGATAGATAGATAATAGATAGATAGATAGATAGATAGATAGATAATAGATAGATAGATAGATAGATAGATAGATAGAAAAGATAGATAATAATAGATAGATAGATAGATAGATAGATAATAGATAGATAGATAGATAGATAGATAGATAGATAGATAGATAGATAGATAGATAGATAGATAGATAATGAATGAATAGATAGATAGATAGATAGATAGATAGATAGATAGATGAATAGATAGATAGATAGATAGATAGATAGATAGATAGATAGATAATAGATAGATAGATAGATAGATAGATAGATAGATAGATAGATAGATAGATAGATAGATAGATAGATAGATAGAATGAGATGATAGATAGATAGATAGATAGATAGATAGATAGATAGATAGATAGATAAAAGATAGATAGAAGATAGATGAAATGGAGATGAGGGGATAGAGATAGAAGAGATGAGATAGAGATAGAGATAGAGATAAGATAGAGATAGAGATAGAGATAGAGATAGAGATAGAGAGAGAGATAGAGATAGAGAGAGATAGAGAGATAGAGATAGAGATAGAGATAGAGATAGAGAGATAGAGATAGAGATGAGAGATAGAGATGAGATATAGAGATATAGAGATATAGAGATATAGAGATATAGAGATATAGAGATATAGAGATATAGAGATATAGAGAATTGTAGGGGGAAAATAGAGATATGAGATATAGAATATAGATATATAGATATATAGATATATAGATATAGAAAAAAAAATAGATATATAGATATATAGATATAGATTAGATATAGATATAGATATAGATATAGATATAGATATAGATGTAGTAGCGACGATGATGGTGGTGTAGATGACGAACACACATATACTGGATGCTCAAGATACAAACACAACGCTGGTAATGCTTTACATGTTTATTGATCGTATGACAAGACACCTCTGTTCGCAAGCGTGTGTTACTTCCTGTCACTTCCTAACTACATATCTTTGTTTCTACGTCATGTCTCGTTGTTATGGGTTGCTCTTCTGTTTGAGGGGCAACACATAGTCTCAACTAATATAATATATCACCCACTACTCTAAACTAGGGCTCTTGTCTGTATGAGGCTCTCTGCATGGGGACATGGCTGTATGCCCCCGGCATAACCATTCCCTCCAACACCCCCCTTCCAGTTTCGCGTCCCGGCAGATTGAACCCACTAACAGGTTTGGGCCTGGGGCCAGGCTCCTGTTACAGTCCCAGCCTGGAGTCGTGACGATAGTTGATTGAATTAAATGGGACTCAGTCACCACACAAATTAAAATGGACCCATAAATCTCTATGCTCAAAAACTCTCAGCCCCCCTACTGGATTGATCAAACACCATCCCCAAATGATGAGAGGAAAGACAAAATTTTATGAATTTAAGGGGACTCAGTCACCAAAATAATTAAATCGACCCCACTTCTTTGCTCTGGAAAGTGTTTATCACTTTAAAATGAAAAGTGGCTGTGAACATCCTATCCTTACATGGCGTGAGTCTGGGGGGATGGTTAAACCATGCGGTCGAGCCCCTTCTGGGTAAACCCCTTTCCAAATATTGACCAAAAAAAAACAAAAAAATTATTAAAGGAAAAAAATCAAATTAAATATAATATTTAAAACAATAGTGTATTTTAAAATCCACACCTCTGGGAAAAAAATCCCCCAACTCCCAAAAAATAAAAAAAACTGATAATTTTAAAAATAGTACAACATTATAAATACACTATTGAGTACAACATAGTGTAACCTCAACGAATCAAAATTCGCTCAACAATCTCAAAAAAATAAATAAAACTCAAATATTTTTTATATTTGGTTAAAAAAAATTTAATCTTTTCCTGTAAAAATTTGGGTCATTTGATTGGTAGAAAAAACGCTGTGGTATGGGCGCCTATTTTATTACTTTCAAAATTTGGCTGGACACGGGTAATGTCGGGGTCATTTCTTGGATCCGTGCGCGGGGAGATGTACCCCCCTTTCCCTTGGGAACGCCTTGTCGCGGCAACCCCCCTGGTGTTGCGGTCGCCAAAAACCTGTCTAGAAAATTAACCTTCAAAAAAACAAAAAATATATCAGTTATCAAATTATCCTTTTAAACAAACTACCGAACTGTTTGGGCGTTGTATTAAAAAGGGATTTAAAATTTAAAAAAAACTTCCCTTTATCCCCTTCAAAAATCCCAGAACAGGAGGGCATCCGACCGAACAATCCCAAAGTTATTTAAACGACCAATGTCCAGATCAGAAAATCGATTATGTAGTCGCCTTCCGGAAACTCTTGACCGGGCCGGGGGGTCGAACAGGTGAGACAATCCAGATATAAACATTAATCCCCCTGTGACGATGCAAAGACAGTGTCTATGAAAAAAACAACTTCAATCAGTGGGGCCTTGGTAGGACACCAAGAGCATTAACTTGACCTACACAGATAAAGGGGAGATATATGGGGTTGGGCCCCATGAAAGTATATTTAATCCAATTCTGGGGGGGGGTCTTCACCCCTGCACCCACGGAGGAAGGGGGATTGAGAAAATTTAATCCTGAAGAAAAAAAAGGGAAAAGGGAAATTGCCTCAGGTTTCCCCCGGTCAACGGGCAGTAAAAGATAAAATAGCCAACTCACTGTTCTGGTACAACTGCCATTCCAGCTGGAGGGGCAGATCTTTTTTACTTTGACACCAAATTGTAGTAGCGACGATGATGGTGGTGTAGATGACGAACACACATATACTGGATGCTCAAGATACAAACACAACGCTGGTAATGTGCTTTACATGTTTATTGATCGTACTTGACAAGACACCTCTGTTCGGCTCAAGTGTGTGTCACTTCCTTGTCACTTCCTAACTACATATCTTTGTTTCTACGTCATGTCTCGTTGATATGTGTTGCGCTTCTGCTTAGAGAGTGCAACACATAGTCTCAACTAATATAATATATCTTACCCACTACCTAAACTAGGGCTACTTGTCTGTATGAGGCTCTTGCGGGGACATGGCTGTATGCCCTGGCACTCCATTCCTCCAACATAGATATAGATATAGATATAGATATAGATATAGATATAGATATAGATATTAATGGATACAGATATAGAAAACAGATATAGATAGACAGATATAGATAGATAGATATAGATAGATAGATATAGATAGATAGATATAGATAGATAGATATAGATAGATAGATATAGATGGATGGATGGATGGATGGATAGATGGATAGATGGATAGATGGATAGATGGATAGATGGATAGATGGATGGATAGATGGATAGATGTTTACAGGACCCCATGTTAACGATTGCTGCTGTAGGGGGTGCAGGTTGTGTTATCATGCTTTAATTATTATGATGATGACAAATAAATGTAATTCATAGATGTAATAACTATGTTTGTATAGTCACACTTCATAGCCTTTTTTGATATTATTCCGACATCAACAAAACATGTCCTTTCGTCAATGGTTTATGCTCTCTCCTTTCATTACTCTCTTCCTAGCAACTGTTCTTAAGCCGTCCTATTTAACTACACAAAATCGTCATGTTCAGAAGTTATGTGTTGCACTTCACTTAGAGTACAACCATAGTCTCAATTATTAAATATCTAATTACATACTACACTAACTATCTGGGTAACTGTCCATTCCTCCGCTGCCATCTGGGGAACTATGGCACCCCCCTGGAGACCTCGCCGTCGCCCCGACGGCGAAATCCCCCCAAAAAATCGCACAGGTAGTGTCCAATAGGGTTATTAGAGTGGTGAGAGCTGAAAGGGAACTAGTCACATCACGTGATAAACGTGGCTCCACAACAACTAACTATAACAGCCAACCATGGTCGAAAAGGAAAAGAAAATCCTGACGGGAGCTCAGGAAGACCCAGTTGAACTAGCTAAATGGGAACTAGTCACCACACGTCGTTGAACGTGACTCGTCAACTGGTCATAGGTGACCATGGTTAACAACACAGTAAACCCTCTGTGCTCATGAAACCATGTAATATATAAATTAATCAGCATTATATTAATTAATCTGGAAAATATGTGCCTATGATTCCGACGGCGACCCAACAGCATAACACTTGGCCAATGTGAGGTGGCTGTACTGGGACATCCATTCCTCACATGAGGTAGTATGGGTATGATGGCAGCTTGCATCAGTATGTCACTATCACTATGTCTTTCTTGCATGTCAGAGTCTTGTCACATTATCAAATCTCAAACAAAAACACAAGTTACAAATCAAAAAAGGAAAAAAACATATATATAACGTTAAACTTCTCACGTTATATGTCTCCAAGGTAATATTAACAACCCCCAAACCCAGGGGAAATAATGAACTCCCAAGATTTAACATATGACCAATGAATATGGAACGACTTATATATGATGCCTAATTACCAACATCATATATTAATATTAACCAACCCCCAATCCCAGGGAATGAGCTACTCAAAAAAGATTCCATCATCTTCGACATCTAGTATAGACGGCAAAGAAATACTTTATAATTTCTATTCCAAATTTCAATATCCAAAATACCCGCATTAAAGTGTATTCAAATGCAAGTGTTATTAATATTAAACCACACTCTAATAAAATCATTAATCTCATTCATTTCCCAAACATCACAAAATTCAGCCTCAATGAGGTATTAAAAATCAAAAACCACAATATCAAGTATTAATCCACTTGGATAATCGATATCATGACCCAAACAAGGATACATTATACACCCAACGGAAATAACCTCCTAAATTTGTCCTTATTTGTAAAAACTGGACCCATAATAAAAATCCTCAGAAGTTTATAACCAAAAGAATAGTCATTTCCTTATTATTATTTATATTACTATTACCTATGGACCACTTGAAACTAACTGAGGAAATGTTCGCATCTCTTAATGTGGCGACCAGAAATTATCAATCTCGATTGGTCATTGTCACCCATCGGACTAATAACATAATAACCTGAATTTGTATCAGGCGTCTGAACCACTTTGTACAGTTGTGCAGAATATAGATTTCCCTATTTGTCAGTGTCCTTACTTTGTCCTATTCTCCTACGAACCAAGGTATTAATTTGAAAAATATCAATTTTTCCTTGGTCGTCATCAATTTGTTTGTGTAAGCGGGCTATTCTGTCACTGGCATCTTGACGAGCCACCGCTAATTCCTTATGGTGCCTATGGCATCATTCACGTGTCCTCGGGTTAAATAATTCGTCTATGATAAAATTTATTGGTAACCTAGGTGCCTACCATAAAGTAAATAATATGGAGACCACCTTTGTTGAAGTGTGGGAGTAATATTATATCCCAACACTACATGTGATACATGAAGAGACCATTCTAACTTTCTAGAATCTTCTAACGAACGAAGCATAGCCAATAACGTTCTATTAAAACGCTCACAAATTCCACTTCCTCTTGGATTGTAC
The DNA here is from genome assembly GCA_020796225.1 of Arion vulgaris. Lineage (NCBI taxonomy): Eukaryota > Metazoa > Mollusca > Gastropoda > Stylommatophora > Arionidae > Arion > Arion vulgaris. Next base: position 1,608 of record JADZMA010000781.1, on the reverse strand, counting down.
GTTGAGGTCCTGGGTTTCTTAATTCCATATTTACGGCAGAGATCTATTACAACGGCGGACTCAAATGACTTGGCCTGATCCGAGTGTAACTTGGTTGGAATTCCAAAATCAGGTATCCATCTGGACTGGATTGCCTCTGCCACCGTATTTGCAGTCTGATCTTTGGTAGGAATGGCCACCACATATTTAGTAAAAACGTCGGTCAACACCAAAACATGTTTAAATCCATTGGAATCTCTAGGAAACTCTATGAAGTCCATGGCCACCATTTCCATGGGATAGGTAGCTATTATATGACCATAAACCGCCGTGATTTTCCTTGGGGGTTTAGTCATATTACAAATGGCACATGACCCCACTAAATCACCCACATCTCGTGCATGCCATTCCAGAAAAACGGACCTTATTAATGACAATGTCTTATCTCGTCCTTGATGTCCGATTTCATGAATAGTTGTTAACACCAGCTGGCGGAGACTATGAGGTAATATAATGTTTAATTCGCCACTGTCACTTTCACCACTCTTTTTGATACAAAATACCCCATTTTTAACGCAAAGATCATCACGAGATAACCACAACCGTTGTGACTCCTTGGACCATTTGGTGGTATCAGCCGGGGTATCAGTCTCCAATGCTTCTATTACTACTTGTAACGTGGAATCCTGCAATTGTAACAATCTTACATCTGCTAAACTATAAGAGCGGAACTGCTCGTTGGCCATGACACTTGTCGCCTGCAAAGTCAGATCACGACCATAAGGGGCGGTTAAAATATATTTGATTTATACCTATATCATCATCCTCAGACAAGGCATCATAATGCGTCTCATCCTGCGTCTCGGGCAGGGGATACCGTGATAAAAAATCGGCATTTCTGTTTAATGTACCTTTACGATGTTTGATTTCGTAATCAAATACAGCCAACTGAGATAGCCACCTTTGTTCAATGGTCCCTAGATGCGCCCTATTTGAAAAAGTCAAACCCTTATTATCAGTAAAAACAGTAACTTTGTTACCTAATAGATAGGAACGAAACTTTTCAGTTATAGCCCATTTCAAACCCAACAATTCTAGTTTAAAACTACTCTTTATGTTTTCTCTTTCTGGAGAGTCCGACTGGCATAAGCTATTACTTTCAGGAGAATCCTGCTGCTGGCTCAACACAGCTCCCAGACCACTAAAAGACGCATCAATGTCCAAGATAAATGGACTGCCAAAATCGGGGAATCCCAGAATGGGTGCAGAAATCAATTTAGATTGAAGATCCCGAAAAGAACTTTCACAATCACTATTCCAATGAAACTTAGACGAGCCAGTTGTTAAATGTCGTTTCGATCCACGGGTAAATCCAGAAGGATGGCATTCATTTACCAAATCCAATAGAGGTTTGGCAATCTGTGAGAATCGGAGTATAAATTTTCTATAATAACCCGCCATGCCCAGAAAGGCCCTCACTTGCTTTACGCTAGTGGGTATGCTAAGATTCTGTATGGATGATACTTTGGATTGCTGGGTAGCGATGCCATTTCCTGAAATAGTGTGACCTAAAAATCAACTGAATCCTGCAAAAACACATTTTAGGATTAACCTTAAGTCCTATTGATC
>JADZMA010000780.1:0-29744 GCA_020796225.1 Arion vulgaris | reverse complement strand
TCCAATAACTTGATTATCTTTATAATCCCATGAGACACAAAGTTGTACGGTAAAGCATCTGAGAGTTTCTGAAGACACAAATCATCCTCTGCACAAATCCATAAATGAAAACAAGAGCAGGCGTTTGAAGAGAGGCCGATCCTGGATAGCCGAGGATGTTATTAAACAGGTTTGTCTCTGGGAGGACTGAGGCATGGGGAAGAATGGATGCCTATATCAAAGTTACACCAGAGCTGTCAGTACTTGGAGCCTGCTGTAGAGAATGGACTCAAGATGTCGCTCAATGCAGAGATTATTGAACTGTAGAACAGCACTCCCATCCAGGTGATATTATCATCTACCTACACACTGATGGCTCTGTCAGAAGCGGAACCAGATCATCGTTGACTTATTCAGCACAATGAAATGGTAGCACACTTCATGAGGGCTGTGGTGCTTTCGAGACAACATCGAGCATGACTATGAAGATCACTCCTTCTGGGCTCTGTCATGGGTGGCTGAGCAACAGGTAACCATACATATCATATCAAACACGATAAGTATGTTTCAAAGGATTGAATCTGGAAGTCTGCGTGTGGAATGGGTGGACAGCATTCGGAGATCACATCTCAGAAAATGACTGGCTGTACACATCTGGACTGATGGAATGCAGGGTAACAAGCGTGCCGACTTTCTTGCAAACAATGCCGATTCAGAAAGGCAGAAGTATGGACAGAGCTGATATCATCAATACTGTAATCTCTCATTTATGTGACATGCGTAAGTCTTTGACACTGGAATGAGTTCAAGAATTAGGCGTTAATTTTGGACATGCCAGGCAGTGTTGTCTGCATGGTATAGAGAAGATATACTAATCAACTTCTCATGGGTATGATAAGCAAATGGACTTTGGGGCGCTGCTGCAGCGGAGGACAGAGCGTGAATGTCAAATGTGCCATGCGACGATCACATAACATTACAACATAATCAACCATATTCTAATTGAAACAGTCAAATACACTTTGGTTATGATTAAGATGGTTTACTCATTCCAGTGACTATAATCAGCACAGCATTTACAAAAATATCTTATGTAACAAATTTCTCTCACAATGTGTATATCTACATTTCTGGGATGTAGTTTCATACTTGGGAAGCAGGATAGAAGCAAACCTCTACCAAAAGAGATGTAAAGTGGAATACGGCTTAGCCTCCTGGAAGGATAAAGGAAAGCTATGGGAACAGGTGGTAGATGAGTGCAGGAGCAGCAGACAAAGTGTCAATGTTTATGGTCTCAAAACTCATGATAGTAGGCAGAGAATATTTGTAATTGAGACAATGGCTATAGTCATGGACCCTATGGTTACAAGGAAGAAAGCAATGGCAGACTACCTTGCAATAAGGTCCTAAATAACAGTAACAGGTAGTGTTACTCTCAACATCGGTAAAACAGATTGCGAAATTAATAATGACAGTGAAGAAAAAGTGAAAACCATTACCTATTTACCATGTTGGGCGATTACATATCACAATGGAGCAACCTCACCCAGTCAGCGCAATGTAGCAAAGTACTCTTTGACGTAGACCCAAGTCCAAATTTATGGCACTAAAAGATCATTAAGGGTGTTTATCATATGATGCATACGGAACAACCTCACCAAAGGCAGGAAATCTGATAAGAAGTTGCATTTAAATTTACACTGGTCATAAAAGTACAAAATGGTATGAGGACTCAAGGCAAAAGTTACACAGAAAACATGTTTCCTGTAGATACATTTGAAGGATCTAAGTTTCAAGTACCTCTGAGTTGGTGAGGCTGTCCACATGGTTGAGGGCACCTGTAAAGGGTAATTTAGGTCCCACTGCAAAAATCAGTCAGAGCCATATACCAGGCATGTTGATTTTCCTGAATTAACAGCGGGCGTTCAGAGAAAAAAGAAGAAGATGTCACACAATCAGATACATCATGGCAGCATTGCCCTTTGGCTTTATAAGCCAAATTCAAAACATCTTCTCTTTATTGTCCACGCTATGAATTCAGGCATGTCAGAGTTCACCTGACTGATTTTGCATGTAGCTAGCTTCCTTAACACCAGTGTTTCTCACCATTCAAGAGCCTTACTTAAACTTCAGATGCCATGAAAGGGTGAAGGTCTGTAGTCCCAAACCCGTCCAACACTTTTTGGCCCAAGCTCCCCAAACCTCAAAATGTCTAGGCATGTGGTCACTAGCTCAGCGTGTTATTAACTGGTATTGCAGAATTGATGACTGCTAAAGAAAGTATTAAAATAGAGTATTAGCTATGTACAACAAATAGTTACAAATACTTGAAACAAGATTGAGAAAAAGAAACAATTTAAATCTGGAGTAAATGTTGATTATTAGAATACATCTGGTGTCATAACTTTAAATCATAAAACATCAATTTTATGGTATATTCTCCTGAAACAACATCATTGTAATTTGGCGTCTACAATTTAAGTCTAATCTCTCTATTTGGATTAATGAACACAGAAACTAATAATAGAAGAATAATCTGAAGATGGATTACTTTACTCTTTCATATTTTCACAAAGGTTTTCGGGAAATTAAAATTTATTGCAACGTAGGCACAACTCAGAACAGTAAAATATATCAAACTAAACATTTTGTGTAGAGATATGGTTACTAAGGACATTTTGTTCTAATCATTTGACTGGAAGACAAAATACTTCTCATTTGCAGGTCACTAAATATTAACACTTTACTGCCACCTATGACAAAGTTGGTGAAAGACCAAGTCTCTTTGCTGCCATCGTCAAACTTTTAGTCCGCCATCAATACGACAATGTATTTTTAAAGCAGTGTTGTGCTGTACCGTATTACATTAGGCACTACTTCTGTATTTTTAAAAGCTCCCCAAAATGGCAGATCTAACATACGTGTGTAACATATCATAAGTCTGATATTGAACATTTTGTTCACGATTTTTCAAAAGTAAACAAATATAGCTGATGAATAGTGATGTCCAAAATAACTCTTTTCTGACTTTTTTGCTAGTGATAGTGATAAAACTTACTCTGAATGTGATTTCAATTTGAACTTTGATTCACGTGACGATGTTTATAGATCGATGAGATATTCCCATGCGTACAGAGTCTGTGATGGACACCCATCTTGAAAACAGCAGCATATCAGACTGTGAATAGGTATGGGCGCGCGCAATATCAGTTACAGCAATAGCTTGTAGGTTTTGAAGAATATACTCTACATATAGACAAATTAGTGGCTCATTAATATATGAACATTATTCCATAGTTTAAAAGCCCTAAGTTTATTAGTTTTATTTTTATGATTTTTGAAATTGTCACCTGAAAACTGATCATGCCTAAAATAGGCGTGGCAGTGAGCCAAACTTGGTTGAAAAATGGGACAGCGAAAGTGTTAATGAGCGTTTAAGTTTCAAAAATTGTATGATGGAATATAATATGAGAAAATGCTGCCCGCAGAAAAATATCAAGCACTTTGACAATGAAAATTAAGTAACTTCTTGGGTACAGCATCGTTTTCAGTAGTCGTTAGAACTGGGACTGCTGTCTTGATTATTGAAAATATAAATATATGCAAAAAAATGAATGTAATTTTAAAACCAAAATAATATAAGCATCAATGGAAAAATTGATTTGGGTTAAGCTCAAGTTAAAAATATTCAAAGAAATTGTTGTAAAAGGATTATGGTATAATGATTTTTTACCCAACTTTTGCTCCCTTATAAGTATGGATACAAATTTTCCATAAAACATAAAAAGAGAACTTGAATTGGTGGAATAAAGTTATAATATTTAAATACATGATTTGGGGTAGAATACTAATTCTGTAACACAGTGGATGCATACCAAAATTTTGATGTGGGAAAAGAAGTCAGTGATTATTTAAAAAAATTTAAATATTTATAAAGTCAATATCCTTTTTGATCGTCGATAAAAAAGGTTGTTTAAATGATTAAGAACCCCTTTAGATAAGCAGGTGGGGTTAGGGCCAAAGGATTTAAAGACCACTAAATTCCAAAAAAGGGTGCATCAGATCAAGCAACATGTCTCAAATGATTTAGTGATGCACCCCTTACATGGGCTCCCTGACTGGGGGTTTTTCAAATACAGCCTGCAGAAAATTGGGGATGATTTATTATTAGGGGGAGACTGTCACTGGCAGAAAGGAACCCATGTGAAATTGAATGTCTAGCTTGAAAAGGGGAAAAAAAAATTACAACAACTGTTAAAAATTTTTGGCACAATCTATCACCCCCCAAACCAAAAGTCTGGTTTTTTAGGTGATTATTTTGATGAAACAGAAGAAAAAAGTTATATATAAGCTCATCTCACCAAAACAAGATCAATGGGAAAATTATCAACAAATGTTTAATTTTAAAATGTTAAAAAAATATGATGGTTGTGTTTAAATTTTTGAACCATGAAATGAATCCTAATTGTAAATGCATTTAGATTTATTTTTAAAACCCTTAAAAATCAAATTACAAATAAACTTTGATCCCTTTGGATCCCAAAGAAAATCAATTAAATGAATGACTTGGATATGATGCACCAACACCAACAATTTTTTTATATAAAAAAACAAAGTATGGGGTTTTTCCCTTTCATACAATAAATGCACTAGAATAAAATCAAAACAAAAATAAAAAAAGTCTATATCCAAAACTTCTTAAATATAAACAGTAGACAATTTTTCTTTAAAATTTTAGGTAAAAAGAAATCGAAAACAAATTTGTAAAAAAAATATAAATAATTTTCAGTAATTAAATTATCCATAGGTAAACAATGTGGTCCCCCTTGGATAAATTAATAACAGTTTTTTATTTAAAAACTGTTTAAAAACATAAACATTTGAAAGTGTGAAAAAAAAGAATGAAAGGAAAAAACATAAAAGTATCAAAATATTGTAGACATTAAAAAGTCTTTGATCTTTAAAAACAATTAATGTAAAAAAAAATTAAATCTTAATCAATGCTATCAAACTTATCTAATATGGGTTACCTGAAACCTGTACGGGTTTTTTCATTTTGAGATCTATTTTTTTACAACTTCTTCCGATTTTTATCCCAAATTTGGGAAAAAATGCTGATTGCAGAAACAAACTAAATGAAAAATTAGCAAAATGTTTTTTTTAATAAAATTTACTCTTATTTTTTTTGGATTTAGACATATAAGCTTATTTTAAATTTTCCCTATCCAGAATCAATGTTTCCAAAAGGGGACCATAAGTTACAAGACAGATGTACAGATAGACAAAAAAACCACTTCTGGCTTTTTTCCCAAATGACCCGGATCTATTTTCAAAGATTTAAAAACCTTTGGGCCCAGCGTTTCGAGCGCATTGGACAGGTGCTAGCCTCTGTGGGCGGGTTCAACTCAGCGGACTGGCAGAAAAGCTACAGGATTCCCAGTTTTTGGTTTCTGCCCCGAGCAAAAAGGGTTAGGCCCATTGCCCAGTAAAAAACTTAGCTAATGCTTCTGGATCGAAACTTTTTTTTTTTTAAATGATGTTATAACTAAACACTTTTTCGATTCATTACTTTTTTACTAAAAAATTGATACTTTAAAAGTATTTTTAAGGTTTGAATTTCCTGTTTAAAGTAGAACTGGATGTCTAACACAGTGAATTTGAACCCAAAGCCATCATACATCCCTTTTCTTTTGGGGGAAGACTGAGCACCTTTTTTTTGGACGTTAAAAAATCGTTCTGTAACCAAAACCCCCTATTTTTTCTACAATTATATACCTTGTTGATACACTTACTACTTAAAATTTTTTAAACTTTTATTTTAAATTATTTGGGTAGTTGGTTTGATAAAAATTGATTGATATTTTCATTTTCCTCATCTTACTGTTTATAGTTTTTTATTTTTTATTTTGTATTATTCTTGTTGTTTTGCATTCAGTAAAAGTTGTTTTTATTTTTTTTTTATTGCTTTTAAAATCCATTGAAATCTCCTCTTTTTGGAAATGGTTAACCCAAATTTCTTTTTCAGAAGTTTAGGTTAATTTTTAATATATGTTATTTTTGATCAATTTATACTGACATTCTGAGTCTAAATTTTTTTTTTTTTATTTCTTTTTATTTCTTTTTATATCTTATGTTTTTTCCTGATATCTTTTGATTTTAAATTTCTCAGTATGAAACACATCTCCATCTTTTTTTTTAAAACAGTTTTTCCCTAGTGGTTCCAGACATTTTCTCTGTTTTCATCATTTTAATTCGCCCTTTTTATTTCACTTTTTTTTCCGACACCCTTTTTTTAAAGTTTCAACTTTTTTGTCTTTTCGCTTTTGCTGATTATTAAGATTGATAAACATTGCAATGATAAAAAAAAATTTGTTTTAAAAACTATAAACGATTAAAATTCCCTTTTTGATTATGGTGATAAATTTTTTTATTCTTTACTTTTGTTGTTCTTTTAAATGGCATTATATTCTACTTTTATCCAGTTTTCCCCAAAACTTTTTCTCATCCCCCAGTCTGGTTTAAAACAATAGTGGTGATAAAATACTTTGTTTTCCGTCCTTTGAGTTCAGTGGATTGCACACTGTAAACCATCATCAAGATTTTGATAAATATATAAAATACTACCATATTGCATAGAATAAATGCATGGGTTTTCAACAAATCTGTTTAAATTCAAAGAACATGGAAGCCCTTATAAAATCTTTTTCACAGTTAATGAAATTGTTAACTATAATCAGTCTACTCTGAAAACCCGTAAAAATAAATATTAAATAGGCTCCTTTTGTTTGTTTTCTATTTTTGTAGTTTTTTTTTGCCTGTTACTTGTTCTTAATTTTTTTTTTTCCCTTCTTCAGGGGTTGGATTGTATGATCAAAAAATTTTTTCCCAAAAAGTTTACCTTTGATAATTTACTAGCTAGCAGTTTCAACATAAAGCAGCCTGAATTAATTTAAGTATGCACAGCTCATTAGCTTGCAACTTTTAGCAGATTTAAATTCATTTGCACAAAAATTTTCTTTTAGTACATTTTTTAAAAAAATCATTGTCAAAATCTCCTTATAAAAAAACTTTTATTAGATCTTAAATAAAACTAAAAAGTGGATCAACTCAAAAATAAAACTGCCTCATTTGAAAAAATTTTTGAATATTCTAAACTAAATTTTTTTTAAACAAAAAAATTAATAAACAAATGTAAATAAATAAATGTAACACCATGAAAAAACATTTAAAATTTTTTTGGAAACAAAATGGCTCCCCTAAAAATTCAAAAAGGTAATTAAATGCAAATAAAATTGTGTTTTGAAAAATCATTTTTTTTCATATTTGGTATTTTATTTTTCTCCAAAATTTTCCCTGTTTGCCCAAGGTTTTTTACCCCTTGGGGGGGCTTTGGATAGACATCCCAGAGCTCCTCTGCTGGGGGCCTCTTTGGGGGGCTTATGGGTAATCCTGTGGCGATGGGGCCTCTTCCATGGACATGGCTGGGGCCTAAAGGGCCCTGGTAATAAAGTGGCGCTGATTGGGCATTGGCACCCTCACTTGAATAAAATAGGGAAAAAATTAATGGTAATAAAATTTTAAATTATCAAAAAATTCCTGAACTATGTTATTTGTGCCAAACGAAGATCAGATACACAGATGCATGTTCTTCCCCGTTTTTTAAAAAAGTATTTATTTTTAAACCTTATTTAAAAAAAAACTAGAGATATTTAATGGGAAAAACCCCCTAAAAATTTTTTTTTGCGCCGTTTTTGAAAATTTTTAAAACCCCTTTTTGATATTTTGATCTTTTCAAAATTTAAAACATTGTTTGGGAGGCCCCTAAACCCCTATCTTTACATTGTGGGCACGGCATCCCATTTCAACAAACCCCCATTCGCCCTTACGACATGTGGTAAAAGTGGTTCTATTCTTTACATCCCAAATTTGGGCCCCGGTAACCACTGGGAAGCATAAAGTTAATCGTTATTATATGAAATGGCTTGTTATTAATGCAAAAAACTTTCTTATTAGTAACTTGATAACACCTTGAAAGCAAGTCATTTTTTTTGGGGGGTAAATTAACCCCAGCATGCACATATATATACATGTTCCGAACTGCTAAAAACCCTATAAATACTATTTTTTTTTCTGTCCCCGTGGGCTAACAACGATTTTTTTTTTTAAACAATTCTAAGGGGCGTAAATCTTCTTCTTTCCTTTTTTTTCCCCTTTTAAAAACTGGGAATGTTCAATGATAAAAAGCAGCTATTTTTTGACATCTGTGACCATTTACACAATTTGAAACCTGTTTACTAGTTGAACGGTTTTTTATTTTATAAGATTTCAGATTTTTTTTTCCTAAATTTTTATAATTTTTATTGGGGGTTTAAATTTTTGTTTGTAAGTATTGTCTTTTATATTTATTTATAAAAAGGCAAGAAACTAATTTGTAGATGGGAATTAAAAAGGTTTTTTCTAGGGGATAGTGAAAAAGAAATGTGTAGCTTAGTCTGAAAATGAAAAAACGATCAGACCAAATCAACTCAAACAAAAAAATGGTTTTGGGGACAATTTTTTTCATGTCCTGCTTCATCGCCATCGAATACAGTAAATGCTGCCTAAAAGGCAGAAATTTTTTAATTCCAGTCTTCCAAGCTAGAACCAATTATTCAAAAATTACAACTCCCGCTCTGGATGTAATGCTGATGTGAATCAGAACAGCAGTGCTTGATTTTTTTTTTTTTTCAAAATCACTGGGTTCGTCAGCTATAAGGAAATTTTAAATGAATTTTTTTACTTGGCAACCTAAAAAAACCTCTCTCGTTTACCAATACTAATTTGAAGAACTATTTCTTTTTCACTGTGGTTCTAATTCAAGAAAGAAAAGTTGAAAAATTTGAATACTGGTCGAAAACCCTTCTGTGGGGAAATCATTACTGGGGTTTTTTTACTTTGAGAATGCTTCACTTTCAGACAACGCATTGATGAGGGGTGATCGATTTTTTAAAATTTGAAATGTGATTAAGTTTGTACCATTTTGAATGCATTCTCACCATATCAAGATTTTTTATTATAGTCCTTCTTTTTTTCAAAGGGAAATTTTCTTTCAAATATAAACCATCAAAAAAAGCAAGGGGTGAAAACTTTTTGTTTTTGTGACTGCAGAACTGGGTTTCATTTTTTGTTGTATAGTTTATACTTTTCAAAAGTGACATTTGCCTCAGGTTTAGGGGAAGGGGCGATATTTGGGCCACCTTGATCACCCCATCTCCAAAAAACCAGACTTTTTTTAGATAACTGGATAGTAGCCCTGAATTATTTCTTTTTTTCTTTTAAAACATGCCACAAGTGCATGTGGTTGTGAGGCACAGAAAGGGATCCCAAAATGGATGAAAAGTTGAAAAGGGAGAAATTGCTATAGGTCACCCCAAAATTTTTTCCCTAAAAAGGGCTGATAAACGAAAGTTTGGGTCTGATAAAGTCATAATGCAAAGATTCAAACTGACAAAATAGATTGGAAAACTGGAAAAAATTTAAAAAATCCCAAATGGGTGGACTATAATAAAGTAGGGTTCATAGATCCTTGACTCTTCTAGTTCTATTTAGTCTATTAAAAAAATGTGAAATGGTATAAGAAAATTTTTTTTTTATGTGCTGTCTTTCTGTTTGAATTACATCATTATACAAACTTTTTGGTAAAAAAATCCCTGTTGCTGGGTTTCCCTCTAACTCTAAAAAGGGGGGAAATTTAAAAAATTGAAAAAAAGGGAAAATCGGGGGGAGGACATAGAGTGCAGATCTGCCCCTGCGTTGGTACAGAGAATTTCCCCAACCCGAGTTTAAACATCCCCGAAGAAAGGGGCAGGAGAAATTGTGGTGTGCTCAAAAAAAAACAAAGGAAAAAAAGATATTTAAAAAACTGATGTAGCAATTTTATTTCACCATGTTTTGAAATTTTTAACTAAAAAAATTATTGGCAATTTAAAGTTCTTTAGAATACAAATTTTCCTTGGACTGAAATTTAGTGTTTTGTTTATAATGTCCATTTTAAAATGCATCATTATAAAATTGTTCATGAATTTATTTTATGTGCTAATGGGTGTCCATTTGTTACATGGTATTATAAACAATGTGTTCAACTTTTTTAATGTTTGAGCTATGTGTTTTTTTTTTTCAGTTCAGGATATAATTTTCTGTGTGTTCTTCAAAATCCAAAATTTTTTAAACTTGGAAGGACTTAAAATTCACTAGCAAATAATTGTTTATAGTCAATTGTTTACAATTTATATTACATATCAGTGATCTGAAAGAAGGAATTTATAAAAAAAAAAAAGTTTTTTTATTTCCCTTCTTTTTGTTAAAAAGTTTATTTACATATTTAAATTTTTGTCATATTAAATTTAATTTTATGAATTTTGGAAAAAAAGCCCCCAAAACACTTTCTTTGACCGTTTTGGGGAAATTTTTTTCCCAAAATTTATAAAAAATTTAATATATCCTTAAAAAGTAATTTTTAATATTACAATTATTTAAGTTAAAAAAATTTAAATTTTCATTCATTAGATTCAGAGCCATAGGGTTTGAAATTTTTTTTTTGCCATTTTTTATTGTTTCCCCTCAATTTACATTTTTTTTTAAAAATTTTTTCTACTATTCTAAGTCATAATCTTTTAAAATGGTTATACAAAATTTTATTAATATGAAAACAACGAAAATAGTTTATGGTCCCAACTCCAATCCCCCTTGTTAAGGGTGGTATCCCATGAAAGGTGTGTTTAAGGGTAGTTCATCGGGGGTGCGGTCTTTTCGCTCGTTTGTCCCCCTTTGAGTCCCGTGATGACGATAGGCATCAGTGAATATCCGATTTTGTTGGAAGGTGCCTTTTTTCTCTAGGATTTTTTTGGCCCGCTGTTCTTATTCCTCTGCCTCGAGTTTTTGAGTTTTTCCCTGTGAAATCTTTTTCGAAGCATGTCTTTGAATTCCTATTCATCCCCCCGTGCGATTTTTTCCCTGCCGATCTGTCAGATGGGCGTGAACCCCGTTTTTTCATTTCTGTCTTTTTTATTTTTTCGGGCCCCTTCTTAAGTTTTCTTGTGGCCTTTTGATCCTGGATTGATTCCCTAGTTCCGGCTTTTTTGGTTTTCCCGGGGGGGCCCCGGTTGCCGGATTGTTTTGGCTTTGCGTTTGCGGGGCCGGATGGTCAGCATCATGCTTTGCTTTTGGAAACTGGTCCCTGTATTCTCCTCTTTCCAATCTCTCATTTTTTCACAAGGTGGAACGGGGCCCTTTCTTCCCCCGTTCCTGGGTTGGGCCCCGGGATTTTTCCCTCGCTTGAGGGTGGGCTCTTCTGTTTTAGCTTTTCTCACTATTGCTCACATTCATTTTTCACTTTTGGGCCCTGCTTTTAGATGCATGCCCCACGCGGTTTCTGTACCCAGGGCGGCCTCTTCCAGATAAAAGGGTTTTGGGACTTGGTTTTGCTCCCCACATGGAGCCTCGAGTTTGCCATCATTGATCCTGTGTTTTCTTTTTCCGAGCATTTGTTTTGGGGGCACCCAAACGTTTTGGTCAGTGTGACTCAAATGTTTGGGGTCCTTTTGGAAGATCTTGCCCATTGAAATTTAAGCAATTTTGTGATTCTGGTTGTTCTGGGAGAACACAATGTGGTTGTTTTTAAAAGGTTTATATTCATATTCCACTTTTTTACCACACCCAGGGTTTTTGGTTTTTGCATAAGTTGATTGGGGTTTCTCTTCCCTCCCCCATTAAGGTTTTCAGCAAAAAAGTGTACTCCCTTTTGGGAGGCTGTTTCATTATTGACAAAGTTTGAAAGAGGGGTTTGGGGAGCACTCCTCCTTGGGGGGGCTCCTTTCTCCAAGTGGCCTTCTTGCTAGTGTACCTAACGGGCCCATGTTTTTCTCATATCACGCCATTTGACATTTTTCCCTTTAAAACCAAGGTGAGAGTTCAGTCTTGCCCCCTTCCAGATTGGGCCCCTTCTCCATATCTAAAAAACTGCCAGTGTCTGTTTTTTTTTTGGGAAACCATCCTCATTTCCGGGGCGATATAGGTTACCTGATCTTCTGTATATTGGGTGTTTCGAAGCCTCCATGAGGGCCCTTTCTTTTTCCAAGTGCCCAAAATAGCCCTTTTTTCACCAAACCCCCATCAGTTTTTTTGGGACTTAGACATTTGGGCTGTAACTCACCCGGGTGGTTTATTTTTTCCTGTTTTAGGGTTAAAATCCTTCCTTTAACTCGTGGTACTATGCCTGTTTTCAGGACATATTTGGGTGGGCCCGTAGAGCTGCCCTTTCCCCAGTACCCAAATTCTTAAATCTCATTTTTGATCCCATCCTTTCCGGGGGGACTTTTTGAGCTTCAGCTCTTTTCCCTTCCCAAATTTGGGGGGGAATGCATTTTTGGTGACTATCAGCTTTTCCCCCTTTGGGGGCTTTGCTTTTTAGTGTCATACTTTTTCCTTTGCTATTCTTTCCTGCTACTTGGGATATTTTATTAATTTTGGGTTCCCCTTCCCCAGGGCATCATTTTATCTTGTTCAGGGCTATTTCTGGGGTTTTCATCACCAGCGCCTCTTCCCCAATTTATGGCCCCCCCATCAAGGTTCAGGGATTGGTCTTATCAACCCAACTCGCGTGATCGTTTGACCCTCGCTTTTATGTTGTTGCCGCCTTGTAAGCGTAGTGTTCGCTTTCCTGTTCAGCCCCATTTCCCTTTTCAATTCAATCGTTTCGCTTGAACCTTCCGTTATATCTTTTAATCCTTCCCCGCCTCGGAATGGTGTCCCGGCGCTTTCAGGATTGCTTGTGAGTTCCTTTCCCGGATCACATGTGTTTTCACATGTTGTCGTTTAACATTGGGCCCCTGTCAGTGACCCCTTTTTTTGGTTTTGTAGTTCCACCATGGCAACATTTTGGGCTCAGGTACAAATTTTGGTCATTATTTGTTGGGCCTATGGTCACCATCCGTTCTTTGGGGCCAGAGTTTTTTGGAGAGGTCATTGAAAAACCGTCTATGCCCCCTTTCCCCGAGTAGAAGGTTGGGGGGTCATCTGGGGCATTGATGGGGAACGGGTTGCCTATCCCCAGTTTTCCCAAACTACCCCTTTGCTGTTCGTTTAGGTAGCCCCATCTTTCTGGTTTTGAAATCACCCAAAAAGCATGCTGTATCATTGATACTCATTGATTGGGACAGTAGATGTCATGGGGGTATAAATTATAAAAGAATCTGTATTACTTCCCTTAATTTTTCGTATGATCTCGCCCCGGGGGCTTCCCGTGGTTCATCTACTTGCTTTTTTGGAAAGCCGTCCATCTGGGGGGAGGACCCAAAAAGGGGGGGACTCCCCCTTTTTGCCCTTCTCTGTCTAGTCTGAAGGTTTTTGGGTTTTTTTTAAACTAACGCATTTCTCCCAGACCCCAGGGCCGTCTTCCCCCAAAAAATCAAAAATGCATACTGATGGTTTTTGGGCGATTAAACACCCTTTCCCCTGCCTCTCAGGCATCCAGTTACTTGAACAACGGGTAACCCAAACTCTTTAAAACGCGATCGATTCAAATCATTTTTTGTGTCCCATCCAATAAAGTGCAAGGCCAAGAATATCCCTTTTCCATCTTCAACTCCCCAACAATGTGTGTTTATCAAACCTGTCCGCCTCTCATTACCGTAAACACCCATGCCCCGGACAGATATCCACGAAACCCTATTAGAAACTTTATGGCATCCCCTCACAGAAAAATGCCCTTCTGGATCTTGTAAGCATCCCGAGAGTCAGAGACAACAACTCCCAGAAAAGAAGTCCCAGAAATCCAATGGAGGGACGTGCCCCAACCTCCATCCTCATAAAGTAGTTTTCCCGGCCCCATTCCTCTGAACAACCCTACCATGTGATAACCCAAAGAAACCCCGGCGGTTTACCCGTTGAACCCAATCAGTATATACAACAACATCATCACCCCTTTGCATTATCTTCTACGCTGTTTAAGCAAGATCAGCCTTCATTTACCCCAATCTCAATTTCTTTTAAGAGAAAGAAACGTTGAGATAGTTGATCATGCCACCATCTGTTGGGATCCATTTTTCCCCCTTTTGGAGATTTAAACCGAGTCACCTGTTGTTCTTCAGCCTGGGCCTCCACACATCCCCGCGTTCCTCCCCTTTAACATCATTATGTTCTTGTGTAGTGGATGTCTCTTATCCAAAACCCGATTTTCCCTTGGTTTGGACATGGGGCGAGTGACAGAAGGCCAACTATATCTCATCTTCACAATGGGGTATCTCTATCCCCCCGAATTTCCCATACCTTCATTCTAAACCCCTTTGATCTTCATTGTGATCTTGATATGAAGAATTCAGAGTCCGAATTACCACGAATTCCCAGCGTCAACAAAATGGCAATAGTCTCTGCTCAAGGTGCGGCCCACCATAATTTTGGGGCCCAAGCCCCGCTTGTGTTTATCGTCTTTCAATATGGTTTGAAAGATAGTTACAAAGGTTTTCAAGATAGCGCAATTGTCTTCGCCGGGGTATGTTCATCAAAAATTACACAGGGAGGTCAGCCTTTAATGTGATTATTCAACGGACCACAACATACACGCTTTTTTAGGATTGACCTGAGGCGGACTCTCACCAACCCGAGATGGACCAAAATTTTTTGTGTTTTCAACCATTTTCGTCTATCTGACCCATCCCCCTATATTAAGATATCTGCAAATGTTTTCTGCCCAATCCGGTTGGCAATTTTTGCCACATTTGCTGTTAAATTTAAAAAAACCCGGGTGATAGAGGGGAACCCCGGGGGAATCCCGGGCATAACATGCAGGACCTGTCCATGTTCCTAACAGGCAACGTTTCTCCAAAAGCGCTATCCATTTCACCAGCCAAAGGGTTTAACCATTTAATCAAAAGGGACCTTTAAAAATTCACCTTTTATAAGCATCCTCCTCGATAAAAAAACAGTCTCTTCTTGGATTGAAGCCTTTTAAAAAATCATATAAAAGGCCCCGCATTGTCCCATTCCTTTCTTTGGGCGGTAGCCCCCAAAGTGTCAGGGGGTGTTGTCTTCTCCGGCCCTTACCTTTGGGGCCAATTTTCCCTTTTAAAATTTGCCAATCATTTTGAAAGGTGGTTCGGTAGCGGAGCAGTTTGGGACCCTTTCCCCATTTTTGGGAGGGGTCATAAAAACTATGAAGCCAATCCTCGGTCCCCGCTTTTTGACACTTTTTAAAAAATCCATCAAAACTGCTTAATAACAGTCTCGTCCCTTTTTGATGTGAATATTGGACACCATCAGGCCCGGGGGCGGGGGCTTGCTGAGGCTTAAAACATCCTCCTTTTTTATTAAGTCAATGAAGGTTCCCAGAGCTAGTAATATCAAAAAGGCACTTATGATATTATGCGGTCAGTTTACCCTTTTTTCGTCTTTCCACACTTGATAAAGAACCCCTGCCCCTTTTCTGCATTTTTCCAGACGGATCCTGATGAGTCCTAAAGTGGGAAAAAGACTGGCTGGTATTCCCCCCTGTTTAATTCACAAATAAAAGGAATTATTAAAAAAGTCTGAAGGTTTGGAAACCCCTACCCCAATCTATGTTGTGCATTTAGATGGGTCTTTGTATACCAAAAACAATTTTGTTTCCCCAAGTCTTATTGCGGGCCTTTTTTTGAGAATACCTTGCATTCCATTGCAATGTTTATTCGTGCCATCCAGTATTTTGGTATTGAACCAGTAGTTTTTTCCGGGGGCCCTCGCTGACGCAGAGTTGGGGGATGGGACCGGGTAAAAACGGGCCACTGGGAGGCCCCGGGCACTCATCCTCCCCGGGCGGATCTCCACAGGCGTAGCACTTTCGATATTTTTTATTAAAATTTTAAAAATTTGGTGCATGCAGCCTTAGCATGGGTAGCTCGCACAACTTTTAGTGAATTGGAGCTCAGTTGTTTCTTTTTGGGGGTTCATTTTAACCAACATTACGGGGTTTGCCTCCGTTAGCCTTTTACTGTTCCCAGCTGAACCCAAAGGGACAGGTTGCTATTTTCTTTCAGGCAGCGACATTGAGACCCTCCCGGGGGGATGGCATATTCCCGAATACCTTTTTGTTAATGCTGCTTGGTTTGCCCCGTCCAGTTTTGTTTACGGTTTCTCCCTTTGCCTTTTATTGTCCCCAACCAAAAATACAATGCAGCAGTGGTTCCTCTAAGGAACAGAGTCCGGGCGTTTTAGGCTCGGGTTTGGGCACTAATTTGCGCTGGCTCTGTCTTTTCCCTTTGATCCGGAAACCCTGGGCTGGGGCCCCAATCGTTTTGTAGGTAGTTTCATTTGGCACTATCACCCAACTTTGGATTTGCCCGCCGTTTATCACCCGCCTGAATTCGGATGTTATGTGTGATCGTACTCTGCCTGGCTGTCTCATGGGGGGCAGTTTCGTAGCGCTAGAACATGCAGGTTTTGCTCGCCAAATTTTCCCAGTATCATAGTCTGCACTCTGCCACATATACAGGTTTTATTAATCTTCCTTGTGAGTGCCATGACCGCTGCCCTTTTTCAGCTCATGACTCCGAGTTTCACGCTCAGAATGCACCTCTCCCTCCGCTTGCAGCCTTTCACATCTGCTGGGAGGCTGATACAGCAACCTGTTCACATCTGCCGTTTCATGTCCCATGCCTCGGTCTGCTCCAACACTCAGTTTGGCTGGGGCCCTGGCACCTAGTTTCCCCTTTATGTCGGCTTTCTTGGGATGCATCCCCCTAAATTGTCATTTACTCGGGAGTTGGTGTTTTGTTCATGGTTGATTTAATGACCTTTTTGCATCACATCCGACCAGCACCTTCGATATCACGGAACACACCACCAGTAAGACTGCGGGGCGGCGAGTCTTTAGGCGCTACCTTGTCCTTTATCGCTTGGAGCCTCGTTAGCCATCGCATGAAAGCGGAGAGACACTCTCAGCCGTTAGAGACTATCACACAATTGGTTATTGACACTGGAATCGCTGTTTACTGGCTCACTCGTCCGGTTATTTTCAAAAGAGTCGCGGTTTTTAGCCTTCCCCGTTACAACATTCGACTCTATTGTATCATACTTCTTTTGAGCTTAGGCATATTTTACGGACGCCCCGAAATGTGTTGTTCAGATTTCCGGGCCCCTTTCTTATCCGTGTTTGCGCTTTCACCACTGTTTTGTTTTGGACCGTACTCTATTGTTTCATGCTTCTTTTGATCTTGGGCATATTACACATATTCAAATAGTATACAGCAGCTAAAAGGTTAAGATGTTATACAACTTATCAAGATTGAAATAATTGTCATGAAGAAATCATTTCTTGTACACCACTCATTATAACATACTAGTGCAGTCTGAAAGATAAAGACTTTTCCCCTACTTGCACATCAACACACTTCTGCACTGATAAAATGATTTGACATATTTAGCCGTACAAAACACATGATTGGAATGTCAAAGTTTGAAGTCAAATCATCAATATAAAATTTCTTGAAGAGCACAAGTGCTCTGGGACTGGGAAGTCAGTCAAGGCCAGTTGCAAACAAAAACAAATCTCAAATCTGAACATCCCTGTTATTATGATTTACAGCTTCTAAAGCGATAGGCCTAGTAGATCTAACTCAACAACAGCAAATGTCAGAAAACCAGCACAAGCAGAGGGTTCACATGGAATCACAGTTTTACAGTTCAACCAATTCAAAAGGAATATCCTTAAACTTATTTCTTGTGGTTTCAACCACGGTTATTTCAAGCTATTTCCATAGGTTGAAACTCCATTTATTAGTATGCTGTGTTTTTGTCAAGTTGCATTATAAGTTCAAAATTGTTGGTCCAGGTGAAACGTTTGAGAACATTATGTTTGTCAAAAAGAGATTTTAAAAAAAATATGAAAGAAATACTGACTCAGCATGAGCCAAAACACAGAAAAGGCGGGATGGAAGAGGGAAAAAAGAATTGCTGCTGGAGGGAAAAGGTGTGTGCTTTTTCTCTTATATATATATATATATATATATATATATATATATATATTTATATATATATATATATTAAAAAAAATAATTTGATGTCTGTCCCAATTTTTTGGGAGATATGGGAATCCGGACTTAAATTTGGCAAGAAGGTGTTTAGGATACAAGGGGAAGGGAAACAAACTGAACTTTTGTTTTTTTCTCCTTTTCTCAACCGCATTTTTTAAGTTTTCGAAAGTTTTTCATTTTTCGGTTCCGTACATGTGCAAAAAATTATTTTTATAGTTGGTGCGCTTTCGACATCCCCAATCATCATCAAAAATTTTCCTTTTATGGACATTGCTTATTTGCAGTCATCTGAAATTCACTCTGTCTCGCCATTTCCCCCAATTTAATGATTCATATTATGGTTTTTTTTAATATCTTGTAATCTTCTTTTGGTCTCTCGGCCCGGGACCTTGCCTCTAATATTTTTTTTCCAGCCATAGTGATGTTGTGTCAGTATCAATTTTTTTTTTAAAATTATTTGTTTATCACAATTTCTTTAAAATTTTATTTTTTTCGGGACATTTTTCCTTTTTTGTCCATGGTATTGAGGATCTTTCTGATTTTTTTGGGACGGGTTTTTTCTTTTCCCCAAATTTTATTTTTGGTATTTCAACTGTTTCTGTAGATGAATAAAAAGATGCCGATTGCAATCATAGAAGAAAAACATGTTCAATCTCACCCCTTTTTCCTATTTTTTTTTAAAAAAAATTTTTAAACATTGAAAATTTAAAAAATCTAAAGTTTAATTTAAATTTTTTTTCAACTTTATTTAATTTTGGGTTTTCGGGCGTGGAATGATTTGTTTTAATCATTTTTCTTATGTAAACAGTTTTCAAACTTTAGGAAAAAAAATTTTTTTTTAAAAACGATCATTTTTTATATTTCGGGACCCTTTGAAATCACCCCCTGAATATAAAAAATTATTGATATTTAAATGTCAGTTCTGTGGGAATGGTTAGATCATAATTCAAAAATTTTTACCCCCCAACATAAACTTTTAACCCCCTCCCATTTAACAGTTTGGCCCGCCCCCCCATACATGTAAAATTTATTTTTTTTAAAAAAATTGATATATATTTCTTTAAAATGGTAAATTTTTAAAAGATTATATACATGAAAATAAAATTGATGAAAAAAAATTTTAAGATGGGCATAAGATGAATTAAAAAACAAATTAAAATTTTTTAATGATTATTAAATCAAATCAAAAATAAAACTTCCCATTCTTCTAAACCCCATAACTTTTTACCCCACTTTGGGAAACACCATTGAAAAAAAAACTGTTTCTAAAGAAAAATTTTCAATCTCACGTTAGCCAAATTTTTTTTTTGAAACACCGAAAGTTAATAATCTGAATAAATTTAATTTCTTGTTTTTTTTTTTCCCCTTTTCACAGGAATTTTTTATATTTTCAAATGGAATGGGGGATATTTTATCTTATTGGCCAAACCCAAAGAAATTTATGGGACAAAATTTTTTTAATGGGGAAAAGAATTTGGGCCTAGTTTTAAAAAAAAGAAAGGAAGATAGTCAGAAAAAAAATTTCTAATTTTAAATTTATTTCATATCAACCCTGTAAGATTTTCTTTTGATGATATACAATTTTTTTATCCCCTCCCCCCAAAGGTTTATATTACTTTTTAATAGTATCAGTTTTTAAAAGTCTTAAAAAAATATGAAACCAATTATATAGTATTAAATAAATTACAATTTTCAATTCAAAAATTAAATATGCCAGGAGTTGGAAGATGCAAAAAATTTAAAAAAACGAATGTTTTAAAAAATGATTCTGAAAAAAAATAATAACATAAAAGGGAACGATTCAAGTGATGAAATCAGAAAAATTTGGTAAACCCCTATACAACTTAAAAAGGGGGAGAAGGAACTATTTGGAACCTTTGAAAGAAATAAAACCCCGGCATTAAGTGGGATGAAAGGGTTCAAAGAGGGGACTGGGAGCCCCTGAAATGTTTTTGTGAAGAGACAAATACGGTCAGTTTCATGGGGGAGTTTGGCTTTTTCCGGGAAGAGCAATTTCCAAAAGGCCTATGAATTTAAAAGGGGTAAGAAGAATTTTATAATCCTCCCAACACCAGATGGGAGAAGGTACCATGGCAGTGACCACCGTTTTGGGATTTTAATCAAAAAAGAAAAATTTTGGGTAAGTGCAGATAAAGAACACTTTTTTTAAGTCAAAGTGCAATAAGAATAATCATAAAATTGAAATTTATATCGAAAAAATCCGAACAACCACCCGGGTGGAATAAAAAGGGAGAAGGGTGGACAAGTGGTTTTGGTGAAAAGTAAAAACAAGGAAAGAACCACCATCCATTTCCTGCAGATAAAAACTGACATGAAAAAAAAAAACAGGATATTTAGCCCTATAAAAACAGAAAAAAGTGAAATTTGGCGATTCCCTAACGGTTGAGCGCCCAAAATAAATGTTTGTTCTGGAAAATTTAAAAAGCATAAATTACAATGAAGAATAAATTTTTCGGACTCCCAGAGCATTGATCTTAAGAGGGGGGATAATGAAAAAAAAGGAAAGGTCTGTTTACATTATTTGACAATGAAAATTGAAAATAAAAAGAACTAAAAAAAAGCAAAGATGATGTGGTGAAAGGGATGAAGGATTCCAAAAAACAAAAAAGTCGCGGGTACAAATAAATGGTACATTAAAGGTGTGGGATGAAAGTTGGATAACTGGTGGAATCTCAAAAAAAACATTGGTTAAAATAATAAAAGAAGAATGGTTGATATCTACATGGTCCCCATGCGGCCCTGACAAAAGACACCAATTCAAAATTCATGTAATCATCACACAGAATAGATAGGAAAATTGTTTAGAAAATTATCAGCGGAAAATATTCTGCCAACTAGAGGTTATGTTTTTCCCCCTACCCTTGAGAACCCCCAAAAAAAGGCATGATGCAACATGTTTTTTTTCTATGAATCTGAAGGTTTCCCCCGGCATTAGATGCCTGTGCCTGGGGAAAATTTCATATTTTAGAGTGTCTTCAGATTTTTTTAAAGGGTTTAGTTATGAACTCAATATCACCCCTTGATCCCTAACTGGGTCTTTGCTGCCCTCTTCCAGCAAAGGTAGCATTTAAATGGAGCTTTTTTGTTACCCAAAAAAACCCCCTGGTTTCCGGGGGTTTACCCTTTTCTCAATCCTATACTGAGAATAACAAGGGAGATCCGGGTAGGGGGGAAAATTTATATGCAGATAATGTTTTGGGTATCATCAGGGGCAAGACTCAAGAGCAGGTTATGGAAAAACTTCGCCTTGACCGATAAGTGGGTTCGGAAAAAAAAAGCCTTCCCCAAACCCCCCAAAAAAGCAGTGACATGGGGTTTTTTTAAAACATTTGTCAATCCCATCAACTGTGATTTTTTATTTTGGGGTAGGGGGGATTCAAAATGAAAAAACCCGGGGGTTCATTTGCTGAAGTCTTGTTTTTTTGGAAACATAACCATGTGAAATGAAGGGTAGGGAAGGGGATATTGCAGTGAGGGTAATTTAGGGGGGAAGATGGGGGAAGGGAAAATGTATATTATATGAAAAAGGACGGGTAGTGGTATAAGGGTGTTGAGAATTTTCAAAAGGAAATGGGTAGGAAGAGGGTAGTGTTCCTTTTATTTTTTTTACTAGGGTTTAAAATTTCCGAAATTCCAAAGGGCTATCAATTTCCCAAACCTTCTCCCAATGGGAAATCTGATATAAGTGGGGGCTTCCATTTGATATTTGTCTATTATTTACATAGTTCATAGTTCATAAAACAGGGGTTTCCAACTTCACTGCAATGGGGACCCCCCAAAATTTTCCGTTTTCCCGTGCCAATGAATATCACGAAAACTAACAACTGTAAACGTTTCCTTTTGAACAATTCCAGAATAAACAGCGTCTTTAAAAAAACCCTCCCATAAAAACAAAGGCCGCTAATGTATCAACACAAAACTTTCTCCCCTTAATTTCAATTATGCGAAGGAACATAATCGACAAAAACAGCTTTTTCACCCGAAATCCCGCATAGGTTTGAGCTTTTCCTAAGCTGTCCCCATTTTCGAATAAAACAACAAACGCCCCTTGCACAGAAAAAACATTTTATGTAACAGTCAACCCCCCAGCGTTTAACACTAACCCCATTTTCGGCACCGAAAAATCCCCCCAAAACATGGCAAATCGCTATAAAGGGGTTCAGTCAAACAGTCTGACTTGAATGGCCTCCCTTCCCTCATTGCTGGAATTTTTTCATAACGGGATATTCATCTCTTGTTTTTTGTTTGCTTCTTCAATCTTTCCAGGATCCTTATTTTTTTCCAGAACTGAACAACATTTTCCCCTATGTTTTTTACATCTGGAGTCCTTTTTTTGGGAGCTTCAAAAATGATCTGCACCCTCTTACCCCATCTTGCAGACACCTTGTTTACATCTAAAGAACTCAGATTTCTTGATCCCCCGAACCCAAGAAAAGCTGATACTCCCGGGAACATTGACCTGGGGGATAAAAATTACCTTTTTGGGAGTAGAATGGTTTCTAAGATTTTTTTACTAGGCAATTATATCCACTCAAGTTCATCTTTGATCAAAGCATATTCGGTTTTATTGACTATTGTCTATAAAAGGGCTAATGGTTTACTGTCCTGAAAGTGAGTTTGTAATAGAGGGAGAGAGGGTTCATCAAAAGGGTTTTATCAACCATATGTTTTTCGGGTGAATAAAAGGATTTCTTCAGTTGTTTTCCCCAACCTCTGGGTGAGAACATTTTTGATGTAGAATCATACAAATTTTAAGCATTCTGGCATCATCGTGATAGGACTGGGCAACCCAATTCAGAAACTGACTTTAAAAAAGGGGAAGGGCCCATCCCACTTTCCCATACTTGGTTTATAAATGAATGCATTTCAACTCTCAGTCTGCAAAAAATTTCTTTCTTAATTTTTTGGGGTTTTTCTTTGAAAGTGATCTTAGGTCTTCCCCTTTCTTTTAACTGGTACCCCATGGACTTTTAATTTAGTCTCTTTTCTGATCAAAAAAAAAGACTGTTTTACCTTAATTCCTTATAATATTTGATCGGTTGTTCTGTGTTCTATCTCTCACTGTGTTGTTAAACAAATCCCCCATTTTCTTTTAGTAAATTTTCTGAGACATTTATTCTCAAAGCTGTATTCCTATAATTTTGTTTCTGATTTCCTTTACAACTGTAGGTCATACGGGAAAAAGAGGTAAACATTTTAACTTTTGTACATATACTAAAGTCTTGAGATTGCCAGATATTTGTTAACTTAGTGACAGCACCAGCTGCTAGAACTATACAAGATTTATTTTTTTCATTGTTTCCGTTTTTGACACTTTACTACCCAAATATGTAAACTGTTTATTTCTTCCAGTGTTTGGCCATTTATTACGATATTGTCTGTAGGTTTGTAGGCCCATAATTTTGGTCCTGGCAGAAATAATCTGAGACCAACCTGTTCTGCAAGTGTGCAAAGATTGCTCATTGTGTGGGTTGCTTGTGTGGGTGAATTCAATATGGCCACATCATCTGCAAAGTCAAGATAAAATAGTTCACTGTTATTGCCATTTGATGCTAGTTGATCATTTTAGGTGCTTTTGCATAAATCCAGTCTATACAGTTATCAGTTATGAGGACTATCATCATAGCGCCCCGGACATGTTCATGGTGCTCTGATTCCGCCTCAGCAAATCCAGCAGCACCCAGCAGCCCAACACGCCAGTTCAATGTGATTAATCAACTCCTTTGCGTATTTAGTATGTCGTTCTTTTCGGACTTTCCCAATATTGACACCCATCTTCTTAATCTGGTACGAGTGGATTCACACCCCTGAATCTCTCTGTTCAGAAAGAATCTTCAATGCGTGAAGAATCCCTATTTCAACCCATGGCGCTCCCTCTGATATTGCTTCCCCATAATCTATCACCCTGTTCATTACCCTAACTTCTGTAGTTCGGGGACAAAATGAAGGTGATTTTTTGATCATTGTCTGTACCATTCCCTCCACCCAGTTACGTCTCACCATTACTGATTCGGATTTCAATCATGCTCATGGAGTCACTGAGTATGAAAACAAGAGAGTAGTTGTGAGATGCCAACCATTTCACCCCCTCCTCGCCCAAACCTCCTTTGTCAAAATACTTGTGGTTGTGCGTAGGCCCCACTGGATTTTCTTTTATTTTCCCTGGCTGCAGAAAAGCCACGCACAGCGCTTTTGGGAATGACTGAACCATCAGTGTAAATAACCACATCTGTATCATTGATGATGTCATTCAAGGGGCCTCCACCTCCAAGTTAATCAGTGATAGATTATTTTGTTGCAGTTTTCAATATATGTAATAACGGGTGAAAGCAGTCTGATTGAGGTGGCACAGCAATCCATTCCTCTCCTGTTTAAATTCCGGAAGGATCAATATTTTTCCTTTAAGTATCTTCCACCTGACTCAGCCATGATCTGCCTCTTTGAGCCCTACACCCAATGAGTTCTTCATGGAGAGGATGTTCTTGTTTAGTTGATTTTTAGATATGATCGGGTCAAAGCGCATGAGGCTACATGAGTCAGGTTAGAAGGCGGCACTAATCAAGACCCTGCTACCCACCCTCCCCCTTTCCAAGTGGTGACCCGGGAAACAGACGTGGTTCCGGCGCCAAAGGGTAGGGATCGGGAGACCTACAGGTAGTGGTAGTAGTGCAAGAAGGAAAGCAAACAGGGCTGAAAATCACTGAACAAAGCACGCATTTCTGGCGATATCCGCAAAATATGCCCAAGTTCAAAAGTCGAAACAGCAGCGTTGATTTCAGCGAACAAAACAGTAGTAGTAGTGCAAACATGGAAAAAAGCAATGCATGTCCCAGAAATCCTTGAACAATGCACACTTTTCCCTGCAAGTCCGCTAAAATATGCCCAAGTTAAAAAGAAGTACGAACAGGAGAGTCAGTGTCCGCGAACAAAACAGTGGTAGAAGTGCAAACACTGAAAAGCAATGCAGGAGCGAAATCCTGAACATAAGACACATTTCGGCCCAAGTCCGCTAAAATATCCCCAGTTCAAAAAGAGTACAAACAGCAGGGGCCGAGCGTTCAAGAACAAGACAATAACTCCCCGGGGAGTAAATGACCGAATTCAAGGAAGAAGGTGCATCCCAAAAGCAGACATGAGGATTTCGGTGCCATCCCAAAAGTCAAGCTGGCGTGGAGCAGTCGGGGTCGAATATGAACGCAGATGTGTGAACATGGTGGTCATATCAACTCGGCAGATACTAAGGGCTGCATGCGGGGGATGAGAGGTGCACCAAAAGGGAGTAAACTCGGAGCCATGAGCGCAAAGTTGAGTAGCTTGCCGGGCACTCCGATGCATGGTAAATGTGGTACATCAAGGAGGCGGCACTAAGAAAGATTGGAAAAACTCTGTATGTGGAGCGCGGAGTAAGAAAAGGGTAGAGCTTGGCGTAAACCCCAAAGTTATGTTCTAGTGCCTTACAAAACTGCCCTCCCTGAGACAACCGGGCAGGGTACGATTGTTCACGCAATTAACATCTCCGGAAAAATCAGGGCGGGTGATAAACGTAAATGCAAAAGCTGTTACTGATACTTTTAAACAGCCATACATTACAGCGTGGGGCCCCAGCCTAGGTTTCCGGATCAAAGGAAATTACAGAGCAAATGAAAATTGCTTAGTGCCGACATGAGCGTCACGCGTCCCATGAAACAAAACTCTGTTTTCCTCCAGAGAACCACTGCTGCCTTTAGTTTATGGTTGGGGACAATCAAAGGCTAGCGGAGCAAACCGCACACAAAACTGGGCGGTAGGCAAAACCAAGCAGTCCATGAACAAAACAGGTATAGCTGGGCAGATGACACTCATCAGCCCGGGGGGGCACGCCCTCTACGGGTTTTCGCCCCCAAAGAAAAGCAACCTGCTGCCTTGTGGGTTCTGGCTGGGGAAGCAAAGGCTAACAGAGAGCGACAGTAGCGCTGGTTAAAATCGGATACACTGAAGATCAGCATGAGCTCCCAAATTTGGGACTGAAAGTTGTGACGAGCATACCCATGCAAGGCTCGGACCAAATTTTATCCTGAATATGTTCAGTATAGAATTGATATGTTGCTACTCCTGTGAAGATCCAGGGCAGGGAGTGTCGGGGCCATGCCTCGAAGGGCCATTTTTTATGACGGGCCCCGCCCTCCAACTGCAGAGCAGTGAGTGAGGCCCATGGAAAAAGCTACTGGTCCGACACGTAGGAACTGGAAGGCGATTAAACATTATGGAATGGAATGCCCAAGGGCTCCATCACAAGAAGCACTACAATAAAACTTTGCAAAACTAGATTGATGTTGTGTGATACAAGAGAACCTAAATGCCCAATATGATTGGGATCAGAGGTTACAAAACTTTCAGATTAGACTGAAGGGGGACAAGGTGAGTCCACTAGTACAAACGGCATTCCAGCAAAGGTAAAATAACCACAAGAGGCGCCGGCGCAGCAGGATCTTAGGCGTCCTCTTACATGTGACAAATAAAATTCTTCTGATAACCTATACTGCCCAAATGACATCTCGCTGTCACCGAGGCAATGGCTATTAACGATTCACTACCAGGTTTTTGCTCTGGACTGAATTATTTTTAGTTTCAAAAAAATTGCACATACTTTAGCTAAACTAAAAAATTGTTTCTAAATATGATTTAAAAATTTAACTTATTATATATCAAATTAAAGATAAATGAATGTACTTTCATAAAATATTTATTATGTCCAAAAATATAAATGTTGACTATGCTTGAAAATATTAGCATGTATCAAAACTAATTGAAATTGTGAGCAAACCAACTTTTCAAGGGCCTTGATAAACATTATGTGGAAAACCAGTCTAACTGTTCTTTATTTTGTAATCCATTTATGAATACACAAACGTTAAGAAAATAAAGGGGTGTATAGTTTATTAACTGTTCACAAAGTAGCATCATGAACATTCATAAAAAACACATTTTTTACGGTCACAGGGTATCCTAAAATGATTGATAAACTCGTTTCAATTGAATTTATTATAAGCAATGCAGCATGAATTCATCCTTTTACATCACTTAAGTAGTTTCGGGTTTAAAATAAATCTTCAATCGAAACAAAAATAATAAAAACTCAACAAAATAGCAATCGTCTTTTGAGCGACTGTGGTCGGCAGATAAAAATAGTTACATTGAGTGTTCCTGGTCGGAATCAGTTAATGATACAGCATGCATGGTGGTCGGTGATTTCAACAGCCACTCAGAAAGATGGGCAACCTAACGAACAAGCAGAGGCGTAGAAGTGGAAGTTTGGGGAGATAGAAACCTGTTCCTCATCAATGCCCCAACCTTCTACTAGAGAAGGGGCACGACTAGCACCCGATTTGGCTTTAAACAAGTGATCTCTCACAAAAAAGTATGGTCACAGCAACTCGGAATAGGTGACCATACTCCAAACCCCAAGTAGACCTAAAATTTGTACCTGAGCCCAAATGTGGTTCCACAGGGAACTACAAAAACCCAAATGAAACAGTATCACTGACAGATGCCAATGTTGAGCAGCTCAACATGCATGAAAACAAACACACTGCGATCCATGGAAAGGGAACTCTACAAGCAATCCTGAAAGCACACGGGAAACCTTTCCCTAGAGGCGTTAAAAATTACAACCCAAACTGGACAGCAGAGGTTCAGAAGCTTGAAAACGACCTTAAATTGGCAAGGAGGGGGAGAACAGGCACAGACATTAACGCCCATTACGCACATTGGCTGTGACAAAGTACGCGTGAGGTCAACGATCAGCACGACAGAGCTGGGTTGATAAGACCGAATCCCTGAATCTTGATAGGGACGGCCAAATTGGGGAAAGAAGAAAAGCGCTGAGTGACAAAACACTACCGACCCCAATAGTCCTGGAACAAGATAAAGATGTCCTCGGAAGAAAGCAGCAAACATTCTAATGCAAAAATATGCCAGAGCAGAAAAAGCATAGCAAAGGAAAAGTCGATGACACAAAGAGAAAAGCTAGAGCCCTCCAAAGCAAGCCAAGAAAAGCTGATAGTCACCTAACGGATACATTCACTAGTAATGAGTTGGAAAAAGGCATTAACCCTTTGAACCCTGGCCATGTACCCTTAAAAAACTCTTCCCGAAGCTCCTGGGCAAAAACAGTACACATCAAGTTATATAAAACACAAAATTTAGCATTGTCTCTATATTTTTATTGATTTACCCCATCATCTCCGTTTCCTGCTTATTATATATTTGAAGAATACTAAACTTAAAAATTTTTTTGATTTAATATGTGCACGACTGAATACTCCGTATATGAAGATAAAATACTTAATTAAATACCTTACCAGTACAATAAAATCACACAACAGCGTCCGCCATCTCGTAAAACGATGTAGAACACATGGGTTATGTTTTACGTATCATTTACCAATTTATTTTCAAATACCGAAAAATAGCGAATAAATATGCTCAGACCAATATATCAGGAGCTTGGGGTATGGAGCGATTACATTCAATCCAAATTCAGGGCCCAGGTTCTGAGGGTTAAGGGGCTCAAGCTCAGAAGTGCCTGAAAGGATAGGATCACAAATGAGATGCTTAAAAACTTGGGTACTAGAGCAAAGGCAGCCATAATGGCCATCCTAAATATGTTGTGGAGGACAGGTATAGTACCACGAGAATGGAAGGAAGTGATCATGGTACCCATCCTAAAACAGGCAAAATAACTGGCCAGTTACAGACCAATAAGCTCCAAAGCTGCAGGGCAAACTCATGGACATGGTGAACAAACAGCTATCTTGGCACTTGAAAGCAAAGGGCTTCTCATGGCACAACAGGGAGGATTTTGGAAGTACCGATCTACAGAAGATCAGGTAACCTATATCCCTGAAATCAAGGATGGTTTCAAGAAGAAACAGACACTGGCAGTTTTGGTAGATATGAAGAAGGCTTTCTGACAGTCTGGAAAGAGTGGCTAAACTCCTCACCCTCAGTATAAAGGGAAGGATGTACAAATGGCTGTAGATGCCTAGAGAACAGAACAGCAGGGTTCAAGTTCAGGGGTACACAAGCAGAAGGCCACATTGGAGCAAGGAGCCCCGAGGAGTACTCTCATCTCTTTCTAATCTTTGTCAGTGACATAGCAACATGCCTACCAAAGCGAATACACTCTGCAATGTATGCAGACGACCTGGCAATATGGGCGAGGGAAGAGTCAATGCCCATAGCAACAAATTGACTGCAAGATATGCTAAATAACCTGAAAGTCTGGTAAAAAAAGTGGAATATTTACATTAATGCTTCTAAAACAACCACTAGCCTGTTCTGCTTAGAACAACCAGAATCACAAAATTAGCTTAAAGTAAATGGCAAGATCTTCCAGAAGCAAGACCCCAACGTCCTGGAAGTCACACTGACCGAAAACTGACTTGGTGCCCCAAAGCAAAATGCTATGGCAAAAGCGAGACACAGGCTCACGATGATCGAAACTTAGAGACTCCACATGAGGGCAAACACCAGAGTCTCAAAACACTCTACTCTGGAAGAGTTTGACGTTCCTGGAGTACGGCATTGCAGTGTGTAGTAGTGCATCCAACAAGCAATTTGTCAAAGTGAGCAATAGTCAAAACTTGCTACGCATTATCACAGGAGCCATGAAGTCACGCCCATCAAGGCGATGGAAACAATCACAGGCATCAACCAATGGCA
>JADZMA010000779.1:0-29761 GCA_020796225.1 Arion vulgaris | reverse complement strand
CAAAATAGGTGATCTTTGGAACTTAAATACCTAACATACAGAAACAGGGATCATAAAAAATCATTCCAGAAACTAAAATAGATCACATTGAATCACAGTAGTTTAGAAAATAATCAGGGATGGAGTACATAGTTTCTAAAGACAAGACGGAAATAGACGATGGGGGCAATTCAATATCCGGTGTCAATCCGAACAGCAAACGGGGAAAGAGGAGAACTCTGTAATTTGCTGATGACATCCTAGTGTATAGACAAGGGAAAGATAGGGATTTGATTGCCGGTGAGATAGGAAGGAACTCACCGCATCACAAACTGGGGGATGCTCTGGTGCACTAGCTAACCCTCCCAAAGCAGCAGTGACATGGTTCTCCACTCAATCACACTTTAATACTCACTTAGCGGAATTTCATGGTGTGTTTGTCCATTAGCAAAATCGATGAAATTTGTGGTGTGACATTTTGACCCCCTGTGTTTTTGGGAACGTTGAGTTGTCAGTCAAGACAAAGGTTTGAGCAATGGGGTCACGGGGGGCTGCAAATTGAACAATTGATGCTGCAACTGATCAAACTGGTTCTTTCCACCATTGCTATGCAATGGCCATCCTCACCATCAAGCAAAGAAAATTAAAGACTGGAGAAAATACAGAACGAAATCGATATCCTCTGTTGCACAAGGAATACACTCTGTGTGGCGGGAGTTTCCCTTCGATTTTCCACAGGGGATAACTCAAGATACAAACGTCCTATCTCAAAATAAGTGCTAAGATCACCCATTGCATAGCTGCCTAGCACCAATGGTGGAAATCTTAAAGGGCACGTCATGGGTTGGTAGTCGCAGATACTGTTCAGCGGGTTACGAGGCTCACAATATTGACTAAGGAGAAGAATGCATACCGATGCCTTCAATATACGGAACACTTTTCAACCATCATTAAATTTGACAACAGTTGCAGAGAAAACCCTTTTCGTTTGGGTGCCATCATCGATGAAAAACTGCAATGCAGGGGACGTGATTTACAGATGGATCGGTAGTTCGTACGAAAAGTCTGCATGGGCCTTCTCTGCAAGCTCTGTGGAGAAGGGCAAGAAGCCAGGGTGCATTTAGTATGACAACAAGCAGCATGACAATGGAGATACGACGGTGACCAATGCACTACTTTGGCTAGAGTCACAAACTACACTCATCGTGCATTCTGAGTGACTCATTAAATTTGATCCGAAGTGGAGGCTGATTCGTGCAGGCAATGGATTGAATCACTGCAGGCGTAACAATTGAGAATTACACTTGTTTTGTTCGGGCACATGGGTGTCGTTGGAAATGAGCGAACAGATAGGCTACTGCCTCTGCCACTATATCAGAGGGGAGCAAATGGACAGCTGACATCTTTAACGCCCTCATAGAGTGTGGCCCCGAGAAGATCTATCTAAACCAATCCACGTAACCCACTATATTGCGGGGGTTGGGTTAAGATGGTCAAAAGAAAGAACAGTATGGCAGGTATACAAGTAGGCTCATTATTGGTTATTGGTTACTAAACTGGCGCATTGCACTCGGACAGTCCCAAGGTGCTCAGTCTCCCCAACAGACATCGAAGGGTATGCATACTGATGGTTTCGAGCTCGCTGATTAAACACATCTCCCACTCTGCCTCTCAGGCATCCAGTTCTACTTGTACAACGGATAACTCCAAACTGCCTAAACTGCTTGATCGATTCAACATCGATTTTAGTGTCTCATCCAACAGACAGTCGCAAAGAGATGAAGAACATCCCCTTATCCATCTTCAACTCCATCTTCAACAACCGATGCATTGATGCAAGCCTGTCTGCTCTCTCATTACAGAAACACCTGCATGCCCAGAACAGTATATCCACATAAGCCTCTGGAGGTTAGAAACTTCTATAGATGACATCCACTCATACCAAACCTGCCCTTCTGGATCTTGTGAGCATCAACTCAGCCTGGAAATATTCGAGAGACCGAGCACCTATGGAAATGTCCGAGTGCAATGAAGATATTCTCTCTCTTGCAGTGCATTCTTGGTCATTTTGATCATTCTTTGTGATATATAACACTGTCAGAGCTGTTTTCGTCCACATCGATTCAGCGCCATTTGGAGCTCTGGTGCTTATCCTTGGCGGCGTGTCCGGTTTGCCAGCGGTTACTGGGTCTCTGTCCATCAGCCTTTGACTGTTCCTAGCCTACCTGCAAGGCAACAGGTTGCTATTTTCCCTTTAGAATAGTGACCCTTAGACAACCTTCCCTCCCGGGGTGTTGAGCGTCATCTGCCCAGGTTACCTATCTTTTTTTGGACTACTTGGTTTGCCTACCATCCAGTTTTGTGTACGATTTACTCCACAATCTTTGATTGTCCCCAATCTCACTACAAGGCACCCTCAAGCCTCTGCTGAGCAGTTTTTCTGCATATTTAGGTGGTCCGCTCACCCATAGCCAGGCTCGCATAGGCCTTCTTCCTAATTATCTTTTCCCTAGAAGTGGTCTGACATTTTGTTTTGTCGTAAAGATGGGGAACGTCAGCGTTCTTTTATTTTACTCAATTTTGAGTCCTGGTATTTATCGCAAAAATATTTGGATTTGATATTGCAAAAGTGTTAAATTGAATTTTGCGATTGTTTCATCTTAAAGGGCAAGGTTTGTTCTGGATAAAAACCAATAAAGTGGTCTGACATTTTGTGGTCGGTAAACGATAGACGCCACGTGTCTTGTTTTTTTACTGATTTTGAGTCCTTGGATATTTATCGACAACAAATATTTGGATTACTGATATTGCAGATGTTAAATGAATTTGTATATTTTTTTCATCTAAAATGGTCAAAAAGTGTTGTGTTTTGATATAAATCGAACTAAAGTGGTCTGACATTTTGTGTGCGGTAACTATAGAACGCCACGTTGTCTTGTTATTTTACTCATTTTGAGTCCTTGGATATTTACAAAAACAAATATTTGGATTACTGATATTGCAGAGTGTTAAATTGAATTTGTGTGTGTTGTTTTCATCTTGAAATGGGAAAGTGTTGTGTTTCTGGATGAACCAACTATTTACTACTAAAGAATATGTGAGTGTTTTTAACCCCCATCAAATTCTGATGGGAGACAGATGAAGAAATACATTCAAAAAGACTGGTCACAAGTTAAACTTGTGTGTTGTAAACATTTTCATCCATGTGACATTATATTGCCTGATAATTTAAGAAAAATTGGAATTAAACAGAACTTCTAAGCATCCTGTTTTAAAAAAACTGCTTATCCATCTCTTTTCTGAATTGCCATCTTATTTATCGTCAAAACAACCATCCGTAAAAATCCAGAGAGAGCAGAAATCGCTGTCAAACATGAAAATAGAACAGCTGAGTGGTTGTCTGCAGATATTATACAAGATTTTCCAACTTTACAGTGTGAGATAAAGAAAGTTAAAAGACTTGTTAGATAAAACTGGAGAATGCATACAGTCACAGAGGATATATTTACTTGTCTTGTTTTGTATACTATCAGTGTGAAAGCAAACAGTGCACCATCCATTTCTGTGGCAAATGTTTTACCAGACATGAGTGTACAAGTTTATGTAGAAAATAAACAAGTGTCTGGAAAATATCTTGATTGGATTTAACTAACAGAAAATTTGAGAGGTGGCCCAGCTGGAAAATTTACTGATCCACTTAAATATACTGATGCTGCTACTTCTCCAAACATAAAGAGTATTAGTGATTTATTAGAAGAAGCATGTAGTAGTTTAGAAATTGTTAGAGAATTAATATTATCATCTGAAGATACTAATACACACATACATGAAAAAAACTAACATTTATCTTAGAGCGGGTACAACTTTCAATAGGACAAATACAGAAGACGCTACAGTAGTTGTAATTATGCTTTTCCATATGGTTTTTTGAAATCCCCTTTGCATGCTATAGATTTATCAGAAAATCTCTTATTATGTCTCACATCCATCCACATTAAGAAATTTAACTTCTCCTTTCATTGTCTAATGATGATGCAGCTTTTTACATACATGAAATTTAAAGAGTGCAGACTTCTGATTTGGGAAAAAGATTGTCAGTACAAATGGATGAAATTCATATCAATCAGCTGAAAACATACTCAGGTGGTAGGTTACTTGGTGGGGCTGAAAACTATGCAATCAGAAACAACAGTGCAGGCTTTCTCTTTTCCCTCAGTGTTTGGAAGTTTGAAGTTGTCAGTGTCCCTGTACAGGATGACATCAGAGGATTTTGGGCACAAAATTGCTTCAGATCATCAACAGTGTCAAAAGTGGTTCACAGTTCGGGCAGTACTTGCAGACAAAAAACTAGTTAACTAAAGTTTATATAATCTTCAAAAAAAACAACAGTAATAATATATAAAACCCTGGAATTGGGGTAAAAATCTTTTTTGGGTATGACTCAGTGCATCTGGAAATGTCTGTGAAAAATTTGGGCTGAACCAAAAAGTAGAGCAGACATTATCATATCCCGCCACAACTGAGTTACTTCTGAATAAAACATCAATCTCAAATTGTACTAATTTACCCAAATAGCAAGTGCTTCTTTTTCACATTTGGAAAAAATTGTATCAAAATGAGCGCTGAGTATTGTGGTTGGCACAAACTTAACTAGTAAGCCTTTGCCTCTCAAGTATAGAGAGGCAAAAGTTCACCAGCTCTGCAATTTTTAAAGTAATATTGCAGCTTTGAGGTTCCTAGGAGTCAAGAAAAAGATTCATGAGGTCATTTGGAGATGGTGGCACATTAGAATGTTAATGAAATTCGCAGAAGGAATAGCCGATTAATTTCTAATCCACTAACTTAAAATGAAAAGGATGATTCTTTATTGAAAAATTTGTGTGGGTTGACTGAATGCGTTGCTACTCAAGGAAACTAACCAGAGAGACATATTCTGCT
Organism: Arion vulgaris; assembly: GCA_020796225.1. Taxonomy (NCBI): domain Eukaryota; kingdom Metazoa; phylum Mollusca; class Gastropoda; order Stylommatophora; family Arionidae; genus Arion; species Arion vulgaris. Next base: position 24,844 of record JADZMA010000779.1, on the reverse strand, counting down.
TTTACTGCATTCTGTAACTGTTTGATTGAACTGGCTGAGTATTCCTTTTCTACTTTGAAAAGAGAATTCATACTTTTTGGGAAAATTTCAAACTGGGTAACTTAGAAGCCCGCTTTGGTGAATATCGTCAATTGTCTGGTTCCAATTACAGATCAGTGAAACAAATATTGGAAGCAGAAAAGAATTGAAGATTTATCCCTATTGTGTCTCACATCATCTGTCTATTTTGAAGATGGATCCAGTCTGATGTAGAAGTGTTTTCCAATTTATCCTAATGATTGTGAGTTGCTTTGTGTAGGTACAGAGGAAAACATTAGTTTTATTGCTGGGTATGTCTCCAGTAAGATCAGTAGGAAAACTCAGTGCATTTCAATGAATGCCTTGCACAAATGGAGAAAACACTGACAGTTGATGTTCAGCCAGGATTGCAACTGACACATTCAATTACTTTGGGTGAGGAGGGGAAAATACCCATCTAAACTGATTACACTGTTGACATTTGTGTCATATGCTGCTATGCAGAGGCTCATATCACCAGAATTGAAGAAAATTTCTGGCTTGTAAACAGCATAAGAAGCCCTTATCCATATTGTTTCATGTAGTATTGTGAACATTGTGTTGATGAATTTAGTGGTAGGGGTGCTAATGGATGTCCAAAGGCAAGCATTATTTCAAAGCATTATCCAACTGTCTAATGTATTATTAAACAATTACAGAAAAAAGCATAATGATAAACAGTCAGTTCTTCTAACAAGAGAAAATTGGCCAAATTTTCACATTAAGTTTCATCAATTAACACGCTGCAACAACCTTCCCGTTTACACATCAAAATCTCAAGGCAAACTCTTTGAAACAATATGTATAAGCTAATTTAATGTTTGATTTTCGGGCTTTTGTTTTCAGTTCATCTGATATAATTTGCTGTATGTCTTCAAATGTCTATAAAATGTATAAACTTGGAATGGTACTTCAAACTTCACTAGCAAGTAATTGTTTATAGTCAATTGTTTAAATTTATCATTACATATCAATGATCTAATGATGGACATTTATAAAAAAACAACAAAGTGTCTAGTTAAAGCAACTTTTGTATGTTAGAAATGATATTGTACTTATTATACAACATGTATTTCATTATAATGCAACTGTTGTTCTGAATACTTTGTTAATCATTTTGAGCTTCTACATTGAATTTTCTTTAAAACTAATTAAATATGAATAAAACCATGATCATTTGATTAAAATAAAATTCATTTTATGACCATATCTCAAGTTTATTAGTATCTATAATCCATTTACGATGTTTGTCATTAAAAAGATGTCTGTACAGTAATGGATTTCGTAAAGAGTTCTTAAGAATATAGTCAGCCCCCTTTTCTTATCTAGGTCAGAATACCGGCGAGTTGTCCGGCCTCGGCTATAGGGAAGGCTGTGGCCTCACCCCTACGCTTGCCACATCCCTTCATTGCTCCACCATCAGCGCCGCACATCTGCCCCCCCGGTGGCCCTACCGCGATCTCATGCATGTTCACTTGCCCGTGCCTGCCCACCGTGTCTGTTGTTTTTCCGTGCACACATTCACCATGCCTCAGACTGGGGCCAACACAGCTCAACTCTGGCCCCCATCTCAGGGCTCAGAGTTTCACCCTATGTGGGCCCACGGGAACTCATCTCTGCCCCCACCTCCAGGCCCAAGTTTTCTCACGCTGCCCCCATCTCTTCCCTAGATGAACTCAATGGGAAATCAATTCCCGACCCCACCTCAGGCCCGAGTTTCACCTATTGGGAATACGGCACTCAGCTGGCCCACCTCTGACCCTCTGGACCTGAGTTTCACACACGTGACCCATGTCTCTGCTCTGGATGAACCGAACTCAACTTTGGCACCCACCTCCGGGCCTGAGTCACCACGCATGCCCAGTTTTCTCTGGATCACGCCCATCCCTTTATGTTTATCCATTCAGCTTTTCCCATTGGGAGAGATGTGCATTAATAGTCACTTGGGACCGCCCTGTTTGCGAGCGGGTATCATCAAGCAATCATCTCATGGCAGAAAAAGAGTCAAAGAAGCCAGTGATACATTTAGTAGACAACAAGCAAAATGACAGTGAAACTCAAACCAATGCACTACTCTGGCTGGAGTCACACCAATTCAGGAGAAGTGATGAAATCAGGATAGTCACATTACCATAGTGACAACTGTTATAAGGAAGAAAAAGGAGATATGTAGGACACACCTTGAGGAGAAATGATCAACAATATCAAAGCAGGTATTGAAGTGGGATGCAAAGGGTTCAAGAAAGAGAGGTGACCTAAGGGGACCCTGAAACAACTTTGCTGAGGGAGGCAGGAAATATCGGTCTCAGTTCCAGGAGGAGAGATTGGGGCGAGGCCCAGGATAGAGCGGGATGGAGAAATTGCTTGCAGGCCCTATGTAACGTATAACGGACGAGAGGGAAATTTTTATTATTTAACACGCCTGCATCACTACTTATACCAGAGTAGCCCCTCCTCGATACCTGGCGCTTAGCCAGACAGGAACCATTGTCTGCTTCCCGGGTCACCATGTGGAGGTGGGGGTAGGATCTTGGTTAGTGCCAGCTCACTAATCCTGGTGCGACGTTGTCCCTTCGTCTTTGACCCATGAAGATATTCCAAACTGAAACTGATGGTGGCAATAGAATAGTAAAGTAACTGAACACACTATGATGGAAGAGATGGGAGAAATGAATGAGTCTTCTAAAGTCGACTGTGATGATGAGAGTGTTGCTCTGCGGAGGACTTCCTACATGAAGACAGATTAATGTAAGCTTTGGAAAATATCATGCAAACAACCAATGTTATTCAGTCATATTTCCCACATCATAATTTGTCCAAAATAGATTTGAAAGTTGACAGCAGAAAATGACACTATCTTTATACTAAGGAGTTGAACAATTGAATGCGTCTGGAGCAACAGATCGCTTAGTGGATCTTTTATTTTTCTAGCGAAACGCGAAAACAACGACTATAGTTTTACAAAATACAGAAACAGTGACAATAAACAGCAACATTTCGACCAAAAGGCCTTTATCAAGCAAACGATCGCCCGAGTGGTTACCGGGCCCAAATTTGGGTGTAAAGAATAGAACCACTGTTACCTGCCAAGCATGTCGTAAGAGGCGACTAAGGAGGTTTGGCTGAAATCGGATGCACATGTCCTAAACAAGTAGAAGTCTATGCGTTTAGGGGCCTACCAAACCAATGTACCATACACGTTCTTGGCAAAGATCAAACATATCACAAAGAGTGATTAAATTGGTCGTAAAGAACGAACGCAAAGAAGAAGAAGAAGCAAACGATACAACAGGAGTAACGAATTTCAAAGAACACTACAAATGGACGATTACATATTGAAACATTCAAAAGTATCTAATGAAAATCTGGGAATAAAAACGAATAACGAAATAGGAGCAACACAAAACTGGAAGTAAAAAAGAAGAGAAACAATAACCCTTAACCATTGGGATAATGGGATTTCGATCATTTATGATCGATGTAACATGCCTATTTAAGTGGCCATAATTTTTGTATCCATTTTGCATTTAAGTTGGTAAAATGTATGTCATATAATACAGAACATATGATAATCTAATAAAAATTATAAAAAAATTAATTATATGTTTTTAGATGTCTAATCTCGTTGACTGGAGCACACCTCATTTCCACTTGCCATCTTGTAGAAACGTCCAAATTGCTCCACCCAAAAAAGCCCCAAATATGTGATAAAATGGATTCTAATAATTCAGATTACTGTCCTGATGAAGACACCAGTGATTCTTGAAATAGCTGTGCTTGGGATCAGATGAACATTCTGTGCCTGTGTCACTTTGAGTCTGTTTGCAAGATGCCCGATAACTTTTTCCTGATTATTTTATCTATCAAATATTCGTAATCATATTTTTGTTCAATAATATCTTTTACTTGCAAGGTTTAGAAATTAATTACCTATTTAATGTTTATGTATTATACTATAAGTGTTAGTTCTTTATGGGCTGCTTACTAAACCAATTTGGCATCATTTTCTCTTGAAGGCCAAATTTATTGAATTTTTTCTTTAAAATATAAAAATATTGAATATTATAAATTTCATGATTACTGCCTTTCATATTTTCCAAACATGTTTAAATTCAAATATGTTTTGCAAATATGAAGACTTTAAAAGACTGTAATAAAAGATTCCATTATATTCGTCATACTTATTTTTTTCCTTCTTTATGACTGTAAAATAATTGGTCATTTGTAGAATAATCTATTTTTAGACTTTTCATAAGTAGGTCAGGGATATCATAAATTACATCACACTTATTTTAAAACCACATATCCTGATAGCCCATCAATTAGCTTTCCAACCATATATAACATGCCTATTTTCAATGCAAAGAACTTGTATGGTTGCTAAATATAGAGAAGGGCATCCAAAATATTGAAAAAAAGTTGAAAAACCTGCCAATGGTTAAGAGATAAACAATCAAGTGAAAATATAACTATATATATGAAGCAAATACACATATAGATTACAAGGCATGAGATGAGAAAGTACTAAGAAGCATAGGAATGTAATGCGTTGAGTCCAAGAGGCCGCAAGGTACCATATAACGAAATAAAACAGTTCTCCAGAGCAAATCAACTACGATCATCAGAGGAACATGATCGGATGGCTGTGACCTGGACATCGTAAGCTCCTGAATGGCCAGTATCATTGAAATGAGTAGCTACAGGGGTCACCGAGCATTGGCGTATATCGCGCAAGTGTTGGGTGAATCGGTCACTGAGCCTCTTGCCGGTTTCCTCAATATAGGCCTTGTTGCACCGCTTGCAGGTAATGGCATAGATAATATTTCGGGACTTGCACGTGAAACTGTCTTTAATAACAAACGTGGCTTTTGGAAAAGACATAGTGCGGGCTGTGTTACATAAGCACACATGTTGCAACGCGACAGCCACACTAGATGGTGCCAAAATTACTCTGGATATTAGGCTTGAGGCGACTGTGAACCAACATATCCTTAAGACTAATGTCCGTCCCACACCACCAAAGGATAGTGTTGGAAGACTGAAGGTGTCTCAGGATCAGACTGAATAATGGAGAGATGACGGAATAGGACTTTCTTCACAAGGGAACTTTGAGGGTGGAAAGTTAAGATAAGTTTCACCCTGTCAGAATGAGAAGTTCTATGCTGGTTAGAGAGGGCCTCTGGCGAAATTTGCTGAACGCACTGCATAGCAGATGCAAGCACATTCTCCGGGTATAGGCGCTTACGGAAGAAATTGAGCATCTCGTGAGCTCTATCGAGAAAATCATCATCCAATGAGGTATGGAGGTGTACAATGAGCAGACATCAAGGAGGAAGAGACGGTAAGTCCTGCCAGGCAACAACTCAATGAGGTATAGAGGTGTACAATGAGCAGACATCAAGGAGGAAGAGATGGTAAGTCCTGCCAGGCAACAACTCAATGAGGTATAGAGGTGTACAATGAGCAGACATCAAGGAGGAAGAGACGGTAAGTCCTGCCAGGCAACAACTCAATGAGGTATAGAGGTGTACAATGAGCACACATCAAGGAGGAAGAGACGGTAAGTCCTGCCAGGCAACAACTCAATGAGGTATAGAGGTGTACAACGAGCACACATCAAGGAGGAAGAGACGGTAAGTCCTGCCAGGCAACAACTCAATGGAAGAAAAAACAGACAAAGCGTGGTTCGTATCTTTCAAGAATGAAGGTAGTGTCAAGAAATTCGGAGATATGTTCCTTAGGACAAGAGCAAGCAGAAACGATGGACCTACCAGGATTGTTGAGTTTATGAATTTTGGGTAGCATATAAAATGCGGGTTTGCCCAAACAGCTATCGATGACACAAAGTGATGATGTGCCGGTAATAAGGTCGTTAGAGGCAATTAAGTTCCTTTTTTTTCTATCAAGTTTCAGTCAAGTATGGTCACATTTGATTGATTGTTTCAGGGGGATTAGTTTAATAATGTATGAAAATGATACAACTATAGTTGTATGTTATTTACTCACAAAGATGCAGCACACAAAGATGCAGCACACAAAGATGCAGCACACAAAGATGCAGCACACAAAGATGCAGCATACAAAGATGCAACACACAAAGATGCAACACACAAAGATGCAGCACACAAAGATGCAGACAAGATCACCAAAGATGCAGCACACAAAGATGCAGCACACAAAGATGCAGCACACAAAGAGGCAGCACACAAAGATGCAACACACAAAGATGCAGCACACAAAGATGAAGCACACAAAGATGAAGCACACAAAGACAAACTACATGTTACCTGTTACCCTTAAAGTTTTCATAGATGATGTTTTTATTGTTTCAGCCCACTTCCTCCCAGAGATAAGGAAAAAGAATCAGAATGGGCTGATGAGGAGAGTGAGGTGATTCACCTGACAGATGATACATTTCATGAGTTTATCAAGCAAAATCCTTCGGTTCTGGTCATGTTTTATGCTCCATGTAAGAATTGCTACCATTGTTCTCTTTGTGCTAAACTCACTCAGAATATATTTACAGCGCTTGTGTCAATTACTTTTTATTTTTCTAGAATTTTGTTATTAATTAATGTAAACAATTTTAAGATAATTCTGAAAATAGGAAAAAATGTCAAACGTGTTGTTTTTCTCACATATGAGACCCTGCATATGAAGAAGTTTATGTTATGCTATCAGTGTCATGGCCATTTGGACATTCGCATACATGCTCTGTCCTCCACTGCAGCAGTCATCCCAAAGTCCATTTGATCTGTCTAGCATATCCAAACTTAACTCCTAATTCTCGGACTCGTTCCAGTGTCTGAGACACGCCCATATCACAAATGAGAGTACCGCATTTATGACATCGGCTCTGTCCATACTTCTGCCCACTTGAATCGGGGCATTGTTTGCAAGAAAGATTGTTTACATATGTGTACATAGATTTTTTGAATGGATAGTTTATTTCTCTTTCATGTACATTCTCAATGGAATATGTGGCTGCAACTTATCACTAACAGTTATATTAGTTTTTTTTTATTCAGCGTTCCTAATGTAACATAATGCTGAAATTGTTCCCAACACTATGTCAGTATTCCACTATGTCAGGTTTCTATAACACTATGTCAGTATTTCACTATGTCAGGTTTCTACAGGGTGTTCAAGATAAAAGTATTATGATTGACATATGAAAACGTGCCAATCGGGCTACTTTTATCTTGAACACCCTGTATAACAATATGTCAGTATTTCACTATGTCAGGTTTCTATAACACTATGTCAGTATTTCACTGCAGGTTTCTATAACACTATGTCAGTATTTCACTATGTCAGGTTTCTATAACACTATGTCAGTATTTCACTGCAGGTTTCTATAACACTATGTCAGTATTTCACTATGTCAGGTTTCTATAACACTATGTCAGTATTTCACTATGTCAGGTTTCTATAACACTATGTCAGGTTTCTATAACACTATGTCAGTATTCCACTATGTCAGGTTTCTATAACAATATGTCAGTATTTCACTATGTCAGGTTTCTATAACAATATGTCAGTATTTCACTATGTCAGGTTTCTATAACACTATGTCAGTATTTCACTGCAGGTTTCTATAACAATATGTCAGTATTTCACTATGTCAGGTTTCTATAACAATATGTCAGTATTTCACTATGTCAGGTTTCTATAACAATATGTCAGTATTTCACTATGTCAGGTTTCTATAACACTATGTCAGTATTTCACTGTCAGGTTTCTATAACAGTATTTCACTATGTCAGGTTTCTATAACACTATGTCAGTATTTCACTGCAGGTTTCTATAACACTATGTCAGTATTTCACTATGTCAGGTTTCTATAACACTATGTCAGTATTTCACTGCAGGTTTCTATAACACTATGTCAGTATTTCACTATGTCAGGTTTCTATAACACTATGTCAGTATTTCACTATGTCAGGTTTCTATAACACTATGTCAGGTTTCTATAACACTATGTCAGTATTCCACTATGTCAGGTTTCTATAACAATATGTCAGTATTTCACTATGTCAGGTTTCTATAACAATATGTCAGTATTTCACTATGTCAGGTTTCTATAACACTATGTCAGTATTTCACTGCAGGTTTCTATAACAATATGTCAGTATTTCACTATGTCAGGTTTCTATAACAATATGTCAGTATTTCACTATGTCAGGTTTCTATAACAATATGTCAGTATTTCACTATGTCAGGTTTCTATAACACTATGTCAGTATTTCACTGTCAGGTTTCTATAACAGTATTTCACTATGTCAGGTTTCTATAACACTATGTCAGTATTTCACTGCAGGTTTCTATAACACTATGTCAGTATTTCACTATGTCAGGTTTCTATAACAATATGTCAGTATTTCACTATGTCAGGTTTCTATAACACTATGTCAGTATTTCACTATGTCAGGTTTATATAACACTGTGTCAGTATTTCACTATGTCAGTATTTCACTGCAGGTTTCTATAACACTATGTCAGTATTTCACTATGTCAGGTTTCTATAACAATATGTCAGTATTTCACTATGTCAGGTTTCTATAACACTATGTCAGTATTTCACTATGTCAGGTTTCTATAACACTATGTCAGTATTCCACTATGTCAGTATTCTATAACACTATGTCAGTATTCCACTATGTCAGGTTTCTATAACACTATGTCAGTATTTCACTATGTCAGGTTTCTATAACACTATGTCAGTATTTCACTATGTCAGGTTTCTATAACAATATGTCAGGTTTTTATAACACTATGTCATGTTTCTAGATTTGTGCTGTCAGCCCAGGTTTCCTGGTGGACATATTATCCAGTATGACATATTTGTTATATATACATCACTGAGAGAAAAGAACAGTGCACATGGTCCAGATAGCATACAGTATGTTGACATTGGCAAGTTGTCAAATGAGAAGTTGGAATAACTGGCTGGCATCTACAAAAAAAGCATTTAGACTGCAATAATCAAGGAAGAATGGTTGCATAGCTACATGGTGCCTCTGGCAAAGACCACACAAAAACTCGTTAATGGTTCAATTGACGGAACTCAATATCAGCTCATTCCTCAGTTTTATCTTTGCTGCCCTCTTCCAGCTAAAGGTACTGTTTAAATGTCGCAGCTGAGCCTTATCACCAACAACAATACACTCTGATTTACTCTTCCAGTGAAAGGTACTGTTTAAATGTGGCAGTTGTGCCTTATCACCAACAACAATACACTCTGATTTACCACAAAGGTCACCATTATCTCCGGTGCTGTTCAATGCCTGTACTGTGAGAATCACAGGTAGGGGGAGTACAATTTCATATACAGATGATCTTATTGGCATATTATCGGGGCAAGGATCGAGAGCAGATTGTGGAAGAACTTCAGTCAGAACTCAACCGCATAAGTAAGTGGTGCTGGAACATTGGTCAACTCAATAAAAGCAGTGGTGACATGGTTTTCTTTGAACAACCGTATCGTCAATACTCCAACACCAACTGTTATTTTGTGTGTTCAGAAGTGGTGGAGAGATCACGGGTTATGAAATACCTGGGCTTGCGGTTTGATTGAAATCTTGCTGTTACGGAACACATAGACCATGTAATAATGAAGACTAGGAAGGGTATGACTGCGATGAGGATAATGACTACTGCAAATTGTAAGCAGCACCATCTTTGTCTCTTATACCAGGCTATGGTCCTGTCTGTGGTTGAGCATGCTCATGAAGATTGATACAGGCTGGGCTCGGAGACAATGGTTGGAGTCGCTGAGCAATTATTTTTGTGCTAGGGCATGCAGGTGTTAGAGGAAATGAACGCGGAAACTAAACATATATTTGTATGGATCTGTTACTGACAAGATTTTGTAAACACAAAACCCCACTCTATAGTGTCACATCTACTGAGTTATACTATAGCATGGTCAGATCTGATTGGTGAAGATGTATTCCACTATATTGGCTGATACATCTTCTTTCTTCCTCTCACTATGATTTCTCTTCTGGTTTTGTCTAATATTACTGATAATGTCATTCTCTACTATAGTGAGCTTGAAAGGCTGTGAAGTCACCTTGGTGTCAATGACCTATTTTTACTACACTTTTAAGAAAAGAAGAGTACATAGATGATGGTCACGTGTTGCAGGAGCAAAGTGTCACTGCTTAAATGACCATCTACAGATTTCTGCTAGCATTCTCAAGGAGAAAGTGTATGTATTTGTAGATACAGTTCAGTATGTCTGTGTATGATTGTAGAAGAACAGTAGTATCTGTATGATTGTAAGAAGAGAGCAGTAGTCTGTGTATGATTGTAAGAAGAGACTAGTCTGTGTATAATTGTAAGAAGAGAGCAGTAGTCTGTGTATGATTGTAAGAAGAGAACAGTAGTCTGTGTATGATTGTAAGAAGAGACAGTAGTCTGTATGATTGTAAGAAGAGAACAGTAGTTGTGTATGATTGTAGAAGAGGACAGTAGTCTGTGTATGATTGTAAGAAAAGAACAGTAGTGATTGTGTTTGTAAGAGAGCAGTAGTGAGTGTGTTTGTAAGAGAGCAGTAGTGAGTGTGTTTGTAAGAGAGCAGTAGTGATTGTGTTGTAAAAAGAACAGTAGTTATTGTGTTTGTAAGAGAGCAGTAGTGAGTATGTTTGTAAGAGAACAGTAGTGATGTGTGTTTGTAAGAGACAGTAGTTGATTGTGTTTGTAAGAGAGCAGTAGTGATTGTGTTTGTAAGAGAACAGTAGTGAGTGTGTTTGTAAGAGAACAGTAGTGAGTGTGTTTGTAAGAGAGCAGTAGTGATTGTGTTTGTAAGAGAACAGTAGTGAGTGTGTTTGTAAGAGAACAGTAGTGAGTGTGTTTGTAAGAGAGCAGTAGTGATTGTGTTTGTAAGAGAAGCAGTAGTGAGTTGTGTTTGTAAGAGAGCAGTAGTGATTGTGTTTGTAAGAGAACAGTAGTGAGGTGTTTGTAAGAGACAGTAGTGAGTGTGTTTGTAAGAGAGAAGTAAGGAGTGTGTTTGTAAGAGAGCAGTAGTGAGTGTGTTTGTAAGAGAGCATTAGTGATTGTGTTTGTAAGAGAACAGTAGTGATTGTGTTTGTAAGAGAACAGTAGTGAGTGTGTTTGTAAGAGAACAGTAGTGAGTGTGTTTGTAGAGAGCAGTAGTGATTGTGTTTGTAAGAGACAGTAGTGTGTGTTTGTAAGAGAGCAGTAGTGATTGTGTTTGTAAGAGAGCAGTAGTGATTGTGTTTGTAAGAGAACAGTAGTGAGTGTGTTTGTAAGAGAACAGTAGTGAGTGTGTTTGTAAGAGAGCAGTAGTGAGTGTGTTTGTAAGAGAACAGTAGTGAGTGTGTTTGTAAGAGAGCAGTAGTGATTGTGTTTGTAAGAGAGCAGTAGTGATTGTGTTTGTAAGAGAGCTGTAGTGATTGTGTTTGTAAGAGAGCAGTAGTGATTGTGTTTCTAAGAGAACAGTAGTGAGTGTGTTTGTAAGAGAGCAGTAGTGAGTGTGTTTGTAAGAGAACAGTAGTGAGTGTGTTTGTAAGAGAGCATTAGTGATTGTGTTTGTAAGAGAGCAGTAGTGATTGTGTTTGTAAGAGAACAGTAGTGATTGTGTTTGTAAGAGAACAGTAGTGATAGTGTTTGTAAGAGAACAGTAGTGAGTGTGTTTGTAAGAGAGCAGTAGTGATTGTGTTTGTAAGAGAACAGTAGTGAGTGTGTTTCTAAGAGAACAGTAGTGAGTGTGTTTGTAAGAGAACAGTAGTGATTGTGTTTGTAAGAGAGCAGTAGTGATTGTGTTTGTAAGAGAACAGTAGTGATTGTGTTTGTAAGAGAACAGTAGTGAGTGTGTTTGTAAGAGAACAGTAGTGAGTGTGTTTGTAAGAGAGCAGTAGTGATTGTGTTTGTAAGAGAACAGTAGTGAGTGTGTTTCTAAGAGAACAGTAGTGAGTGTGTTTGTAAGAGAGACAGTAGTGATGTGTTTGTAAGAGAACAGTAGTGATGTGTTTGTAAGAGAAGCAGTAGTGATGTGTTTGTAAGAGAACAGTAGTGAGTGTGTTTGTAAGAGAACAGTAGTGAGTGTGTTTGTAAGAGAACAGTAGTGAGTGTGTTTGTAAGAGAACAGTAGTGAGTGTGTTTGTAAGAGAACAGTAGTGAGTGTGTTTGTAAGAGAGCAGTAGTGATTGTGTTTGTAAGAGAACAGTAGTGAGTGTGTTTGTAAGAGAGACAGTAGTGATGTGTTTGTAAGAGAGCAGTAGTGATTGTGTTTGTAAAGAGAACAGTAGTGATGTGTTTGTAAGAAAAGCAGTAGTGATTGTGTTTGTAAGAGAACAGTAGTGAGTGTGTTTGTAAGAGAACAGTAGTGAGTGTGTTTGTAAGAGAGCAGTAGTGAGTGTGTTTGTAAGAGAGCATTAGTGATTGTGTTTGTAAGAGAGCATTAGTGATTGTGTTTGTAAGAGAACAGTAGTGATTGTGTTTGTAAGAGAACAGTAGTGATAGTGTTTGTAAGAGAACAGTAGTGAGTGTGTTTGTAAGAGAGCAGTAGTGATTGTGTTTGTAAGAGAACAGTAGTGAGTGTGTTTCTAAGAGAACAGTAGTGAGTGTGTTTGTAAGAGAACAGTAGTGATTGTGTTTGTAAGAGAGCAGTAGTGATTGTGTTTGTAAGAGAGCAGTAGTGATTGTGTTTGTAAGAGAACAGTAGTGAGTGTGTTTGTAAGAGAACAGTAGTGAGTGTGTTTGTAAGAGAGCAGTAGTGATTGTGTTTGTAAGAGAACAGTAGTGAGTGTGTTTCTAAGAGAACAGTAGTGAGTGTGTTTGTAAGAGAGCAGTAGTGATGTGTTTGTAAGAGAATATAGTGAGTGTGTTTGTAAGAGAACAGTAGTGAGTGTGTTTGTAAGAGAACAGTAGTGAGTGTGTTTGTAAGAGAACAGTAGTGAGTGTGTTTGTAAGAGAACAGTAGTGAGTGTGTTTGTAAGAGAACAGTAGTGAGTGTGTTTGTAAGAGAACAGTAGTGAGTGTGTTTGTAAGAGAACAGTAGTGAGTGTGTTTGTAAGAGAACAGTAGTGAGTGTGTTTCTAAGAGAACAGTAGTGAGTGTGTTTCTAAGAGAACAGTAGTGATAGTGTTTGTAAGAGAACAGTAGTGAGTGTGTTTCTAAGAGAACAGTAGTGAGTGTGTTTCTAAGAGAACAGTAGTGAGTGTCCTTTGAGTAGTCAATAAAGCATGAGTATAGATCTCCACTATACTTTCTAGATTTTCTATAATTCTTCTCAAGTGAATTGTAAGGTCACATGTTCCATCTAACTCCAGCTTGTGTTATATTGATGGTTTCTTCCATTTTCCTACAAAATTTTCCCATCATATCATTATTTTTAGTAAGATTTTTCTTGCATCGCGAATCAATGCCACTGTTCTATAGCTGGTACATAATTTGGTGTCTCCCATTTTAGGTATTGGGATAAATATTGATCTTTTCTATTCCTTTGGCCATATTCCTGTTTCCCATACCTTTTTACATATTGGGTGATATATTTTTAGGTGTGAAATATTATCACATCCTGGTGGATTTTCCTGTTTTCAAGTTTTTTATGGTCCATTCACCTTCTTCTGATGACGGTTGCAGCTCTTTCTCTATGATTATTTCAGTGTTTGCTCTATTATCATTTTTTGTCTCTGTTCTTATACATTTCGCTGCAAAATATTCTTTCCTTCTGCTGAGAATTTCTTCTTGTTCTGTTAGGGTTCTTTCCACACTATCTTTTATTGCATTTAGTTTTGTTTTAAACGTTATGGTCATTGATTTTATTTATTTGAACATTTGCCACTCTTTCCCTTTCTTCTGGTGTTCTTCTAACCTTGCACAACGGTCTTGTAGGTATTTCTTTTTAATCTCTTCTTATGTCTTTTTAACTTCTTTTGTTATATTTTTGTAGGCAATCCTATGTTCTTTCTTTTTGTTCCCAGTACCTTTTTCTCCTTCTCGCTATATTAACTCTAGTGTATCGTTTGCGATCTACTCTTCTTCTTCTTTCTTCTTCTTTGCATTCGTTCTTCACGACCAATTCTAATCACTCTTTGTGATATGTTTGATCTTTGCCAAGAACATGTATATGTTGCACATTGGTTTGGTAGGCCCCTAAACGCATAGACTTCTACACTTTTAGGACATGTGCATCCGATTTCAGCCAAACCTCCTTAGTCGCCTCTTACGACATGCGTGGCAGGTAACAGTGGTTCTATTCTTTACACCCCAAATTTGGGCCCTGGTAACCACTCGGGCTTGCAATCTACTCATTCTTTCAATCTTTTCTGCCAGACCTAAGTGACGGCAATATTATATCTCTAGCATGTGTGGCTAACTCATCTCTTCCTGAACTGTCATCAGTATTTAAATCTGTTCTTCACTTTCCTCTGGTATATTAGCTTACGCATGCAAATTAAGAAATTTATATAAGTTTTTCAATATGTTAGAGTATCGAACCCTCTGCATCCTCAAATGTTTCTCCACAGTCGCTGATATATAAAAGGTTGCCCACCTCAGATTTCAACTGATGACTACAAAATCAGAAGTTTAGAAATAATAATGTTAACAATGAAGGTGGTTCAAGATGAATTTTCTTGTTTAAAAAGAACAAAAGAATCAGTTGTAAAAAGAGCATGTTTCATTGTGTATTATCTTTTAGGGATCACTGGGCACCAACTACCTATCAAACAGGCTTGTTTCCTTTAATCCAAATTTTCGTCAAGTGTCTCACCTTTATTAACTGGTCTGGAGTTTTTTAGGGTTATATAGCCTTTCTATATCAGATATCAGCATTTTTGTAGAGATGTCAGACACATTTGTGGATAGGTGTTCATATGTCCCAGTGTTATATTTAGTGTATCTATTGTCTGATTGTAACATTAGATATTTTATTTTCATGATTTGTCAAAATGTTATTGTGTAGCAGGTTAGCTGATTGAATATATTTGAAAGCTATAGTTGTTAAAAGACTTAATATATATATATATATATACACACTTGAATTTTGTCTAGTAATCTTTAATTGCATTGATTTAGTTTGGTGTTGTGTAATACATGTTGTTTACTTTGATCTCATTCATACTTTTGATTTGTATTATGACAGGTGGTGGGACGGCTTGCAGCAGTGGATGCAACGAAAGCAAAACAGTTAGCTCATGAGTACAATGTAAAAGGGTTTCCTACAGGTAAGTACTGGGATATTGATGGGGGCTGATATGTATATGGGCATCTTGGTATGCATCCATCAGCTAGTTATGGTTGGACATACTTTTACTGTGTGACAACAGACAGAAATAGATGAAAACATCGCCGACATCAGGCGTGTCAGGAACACCTGATGCGATATGAACGAGAAGGCGATGACTTTATCTGCCGAATTGTCACTGGCGATGAGTCATGGGTGCATCATTACGACCCTGAAAAAAAGCGCCAGTCTATGGAATACAGGCACAAAACTCACCCACCCCAAAAAAATTCAAAACTGTCGCGTAAGCGGTTAAAGTTTTGATGACCATTTTGGGACTGCCAGGCGTATCCACACAGAATTTTGAACGCGCAATACTGTCAATTCTGACCGGTATGTGGAAACGATGAAGAAACTACGGGCAAGACTGCTACGTGTTCGTCCTGGAAAACACGCAGTCCTTCAACATGACAATGCTCGTCCACACACCAGTAGACAAACAGCGGCAGCATTAGAGCGTCTCAATTTTGACGACATTTTAGCGCACCCACCATATAGCCCCGATTTGGCACCTTGTGACTTTTTCCTGTTCCCAAAGCTCAAGGAACATCTCAAGGGAAACAGATATGCTTCTGACGAGGATGTGGCAGCAGATGTGCGTACTGGCTTCGTGAAAAATCATCAGATTTTTTCTTCGACGGATGCAACAACTAGTTCGACGTTGGCGTGTGTGTGTGGAATGTGGAGGTGACTATTTAAAAAATAATGACTCTATTGTGTAGTGGACATCTCAAGCTTTCTGAAAATGTATGTTTCATTTGTAAATTATGTATATTAACAAAGTTATGGACTTGGAGGCATTACTTTTCAATGCGCTCGTATATATATATATATATATATATATATATATATATATATATATATATATATATATATATATATATATATATATATATATATATATATACATTTATATATATCTAAAGAAGTGTGTTGATGAAAGTGGTAGTATATAAAAGTCAATTACTCAAAGTTATTTAATAAAATCAGTTTCATGTTATACAAACCCCCACAGATGCCAGTTCTTTCACCAGATTGTGACACTATACATGCCAATAATTCCCATAGCATACTTATACCCATATTTCATGCATTTTCACAGAGGTCCTTGTTCACTCAAACCATGTTTGACGTAAAATTCCTTGTCTTTATCTTATTCTTGATCATGGTTGAGCCATTTGTCCTGGAATATGGTATTGAAGTGCAACCTGAAATCTGCTCATGTTAGGGAACACCTGAAAAATAAACATTCTTTACCAAAATGTGGGAATCTTTGTCCAATAATTCTCAAAATAGATGAGACTGCAGTCAAACTATTTGATTGCCAAAACACGTAATCACAAAGTACTGTAGTTTTACAAATGACAAAAACAATGACAAAATACAGCAACGTTTCGACCAACAAGGCCTTTATCAAGCAAACCAACAACAGGAGTGACAAATTTTAAAAAACATATGGATGACTACATACAAACGTTTCTAATGAAAATCTGGGAATAAAAACGAATAACGAAATAAATGTAACAAAAAACACACATAAAAACTAGAAATAGAAAAGAAGAGAAACAATAAAAATCAAGTAAATATATAGCTTGAATACATGCAACATATGCACATATAGATTACAAGGCATGAGAAGAGAAAGTACTAAGAAGCATAGGAATGTAATACGTTAAGCCCACGTGGTCGTAAGGTACCATACAATGAAATCAACTGATTCTCCAGAGCAAATCGACTGCGATCATCTGAGGAACATGATCGGATGGCTGTGACCTGGACATCGTGAGCTCCTAAATGGCCAGTATCATTGAAATGAGTGGCTACAGGGGTCACAGAGCACCAATAATTCTAGACCGCTTATTTAGATCAATAACAATGATTGTACTACATATATGTATTTCTTTTGTACCATTATACATTACATAGGACCTGCAAGAAATTTCTTCATACCGCTCTATCCTGGACAACTCGCTCAATCTCTTCTATGGATTTGAGTCTGATATTTCCCTCCTCTCTAATTAAAGTTTGTTTCATGGCTTTCCTAGTGTGTCCTTTCTTTCTGGAACCATTTACCTTCTGCTTGAATCTTTCCTTTGTGATTCCAACATTTAGCAGTGTCAAAAATTTCTTAATTTCTTCTCATGTTGTTGGTGCCATGATACATATTTACGACAGTAAACCCTCGTTAACACGAACTCGAAGGGACCGAAAAATCATGAGTTCGTGTTTAAAAATCCTGTAATTGGGGACTCAAATTTTAGCGTTGCAATACAGTACAGTATTAACCATATACAATACAGATGCCATCATAGAAACACTACTACAGTAATTAACTTTTAAAGAAGTACTCACATATCATTTTCTGCAGAAACGGGAGCGAAAGTGCATAGTAACTTCATGGTCAACTGTGTGTATAGCTTCCGTAAACCTAGTGGTCATTTCAGCTATTGTAGCAAACCGTTCTAAAGTGTCCAAGGTCGTTAACACTAACTGGCGGGTGGACGGTATACTATTGTCTTCATCACTTTCTTCTGATGATATTTCTTGCACCTCACACACAACTGCTTGTACATGTACATCAGATTCCTCTGGAGAACACACGGCAACATCGTCATCTGCACTAATGAATTCCTCAAAACTAACTCCAGGGCTTGCAACGTCTTGAAGAATATTCCATTCGTCATGAGAGGTGGTGTCGATGTCACCATCCAACTATTCGATAGGATTAGTGTTGCTATGTCTCCAGGCTCTGCTAAAGCAGTTCTGCAAGTGTTTTGATGTCACAGATTCCCAGGAGACAGCTATAGCTTTTATAGCATCGAGCACACTTCAGCTTGGGGTTATTGTGTTATTTTCAACATCGCGAATTGCAATTCTCACAAGTCGCTTGCGATAAGCTCTCTTCATAAGAGCAATACTGCCTTGATCTAAAGGCTGAAGACGACTTGTTGCATTTTGGGGGAATTGAACCTTTACGTTTGTTAAGTTCAGATCATGTATTTTATGGGCCATACACCTGTCCATTGTCAGAAGAACATGCCTATTCTGAGCCACCATTCGACTGTTGAAATGAAGAAGCCACTTACGAAATTATGTGCAGTCGATCCAAGCTTTCTTATGGTGAGAGTGGATGCAAGGTAGAGTATCCATGTTCATGTTTTTAAAACGTGGTTTCTTGGACTTGCCTATCACCCATGGGTGTTTATCACTGCCGTCTGCATTACATACAAGGACAACAGTTAGACGTTGTTTACTGCGCGCTCCACCATGGCACTTGTCACCTTTTATTCCGAGGGTATGATTTGGAAAAAGATTGTAAAAAGTCCAGTTTCGTCCATATTGTACACGTCACACGAGGCATACTTTTCTCTCACTCCGTAAAATCCATGCAACCAGTTGTTTGTCCCTTCTTCATCAACTTTATTTGCTTCACAAATCACTACTGATGAAATTGAGTGTCTCTTTTGGAACCGGTACAGCGGAACAGCTGAAATCTTGAATGTCCAAATTTTTGGCAATCTCATTTGCTTTTGACTGAATTATAGGTCCACTTAAAGGTACATTGGAAGTGCGCATATGGTCGAACCATTCTAGAAGTAGCGTTTCGATATCTTCTTACTTAGCACTACGAAATCGCTTAGATTTGTTACGAACCTAATGCAACAGCATTAAGAATTTTTTCCGGTCTTTAAGTACTGTGGATAAGGTAGACTTGGCAATTCCATATTGTTCAGCAATTGTCTTTTTCTTCAATGCATGACGGTCTAATTCGTTTAGAATTCTTAGTTTTGTTTCCAGATCTATGCCTGTCTGCTTCCTCTTAGACATGACTCTTCAACTGACTCTATCTAACTTTCCCTGTCCTATCTGAACATGTTCTCACCAGATTTATATCAACTGGAATTTCACTTTCAATTTCACTGTCTCCTCTCTTCTCTTTCCCCCTTCCCCAAACCATGCTTTACTTCTAATTGGGTGTTCTGGCTATAAAATTCTTGTACCTGTAATAAAAATACAGTACCCAGAGCTTCTACAGTGTAACTGAATCCTGGAAACAAGGAATTTAGTTCAGAAAGATCTGGTATCGCACCTTCCGGGGACGCATTAATCTTTTCCCCACTGTCCAAAAATGCTTTGTGTACATATTAATGTCTTCACCTATCTCGCCGTTTATCTCAAACTCAAGGGCATTCCTTTTACACTCAACTGGACATCCACAGGTAAATGAACTTGTAGTGTTACCTTTTGGATCACTAACAATGAAAGGCTTTTAAGGTGACAACAAACATTGTGAAGCTTTGGAAGTTAAATGAGATAAAATTGGAGGAGGGACTAAAATATAGTTCATGATTCGTGGTACACAGAAATTCGTGTTATTTACTGATAAGAAATAGACGGGACCACATTTTTCTTCTTGTTAACCGGTGTTCGTGTTAGCTGAGTTCGTGTTAACAAGGGTTTACTGTATTTCTTGATATTCCCGGCAGCAAGCGTCTTATGTTTTTTTAAACAGTGCATAACCACTTATAAAAGTGATGAGGTCTTCAATGACTGCATGTGTTAAAGTTGGCTAGAAACAGTTTCCCAAGGATTGACTTCATTGCACCGAGTTTTACCCCATATGGCTTGGTCAGTCTCCGCAGAAATGGCACGCTATAATCCTAAGGATCTCTGGAAAAAATGCACTTGTGAACAGAATGGCACTGTCCGGATTCAAACCCATGACCTTCGAAACTCCAAACAAAGGCTTAGCCATAGAGGCCCCCATATGTGAAAATGCATCATCTAAAGAAGCAGAAATTATCTGTTGATGAGAAAGCTATGTCACTCCTCTCTCCATCAAACATGCCAACTATAGGTGCAGTCAAATCTAACATTTCAGCTTGTTCATTAGCATGTACACCTGTGCATCATGGATAGTATAACCAAACAAGACCTTGAAATCTTGAGGCTTCTATTAATTTGATCTACTCATGTCATAGCCAACCTGTTTGGAACTTGTGAAGTATGGATTGAAAGTTGACACAATAATTATCCTATTGAACTTATTCTTAGAGTTCAATTCTCCTAACTGACATCCTCACACATTAGGCAAGCCCATCCATGTGTGCTTTATCCTCCATTGCAGCAGTCACCACAATGTTCTCATATTGACTGTGCTTCCTCACACATTAGGCAAGCCCATCCATGTGTGCTTTATCCTCCATTGCAGCAGTCACCACAATGTTCTCATATTGACTGTGCTTCCTCACACATTAGGCAAGCCCATCTATGTGTGCTTTATCCTCCATTGCAACAGTCACCACAATGTTCTCATATTGATTGTGCTTCCTCACACATTAGGCAAGCCCATCCATGTGTGCTTTATCCTCCATTGCAGCAGTCACCACAATGTTCTCATATTGACTGTGCTTCCTCACACATTAGGCAAGCCCATCCATGTGTGCTTTATCCTCCATGGCAGCAGTCACCACAATGTTCATCTCATATTGACTGTGCATCCTCACATATTAGGCAAGCCTATCCATGTGTGCTTTATCCTCCATTGCAGCAGTCACCACAATGTTCATCTCATATTGACTGTGCATCCTCACACATTAGGCAAGCCCATCCATGTGTGCTTTATCCTCCATGGCAGCAGTCACCACAATGTTTTCATATTGACTGTGCATCCTCACACATTAGGCAAGCCTATCCATGTGTGCTTTATCCTCCATTGCAGCAGTCACCACAATGTTCTCATATTGACTGTGCTTTCCTCACACATTAGGCAAGCCCATCCATGTGTGCTTTATCCTCCATTGCAGCCATCACCACAATGTTCTCATATTGACTGCATCCTCACACATTAGGCAAGCCCATCCATGTGTGCTTTATCCTCCATTGCAGCAGTCACCACAATGTTCATCTCATATTGACTGCATAAGAAGTAGTTGACAATACATTGTTTTTGTCCATCACTCAGACAACTTATTCTGTGCTTGTCCACACTAAACCCACATTTCAATCAGGCCCATATTGACTGTGCTTCCTCACACATTAGGCAAGCCCATCCATGTGTGCTTTATCCTCCATTGCAGCCATCACCACAATGTTCTCATATTGACTGTGCATCCTCACACATTAGGCAAGCCCATCCATGTGTGCTTTATCCTCCATTGCAGCAGTCACCACAATGTTCATCTCATATTGACTGCATAAGAAGTAGTTGACAATACATTGTTTTTGTCCATCACTCAGAAAACTTATTCTGTGCTTGTCCACACTAAACCCACATTTCAATCAGGCCGTTCAATGTTTCTAATTCTGTTTCCACAGATGTGAAGCACAGGAAGTTTATAACATCTGCCCTGTTTTTACTTTTCCCACATTTATTGTTTCAGTTACAGTTTGGAATATCTTCATTTGCACTCCGGACATGTCCATAGGTGCTCCGATCTCCTTCGCAATATCTTCATCAGCGTCCAGCGACTGACCGTACCAGTTCTATTTTAATTGATGAGCCTACTCGTATACCTGTTGTACTGTTCTTTTCTTGCCACACCAATCTTCAAACCCAGTTCTCGCAATCTAGTAGTTGACATGGATTGGTTTAGATGGTCTTCTCTGCGGCCACGCTCTATGAGGGCGTTCACGATGTCAGCTCTGTCCATTGGCTGGCCGTCTGGTATAGCGGCAGAGCCAGCCAGCCTGTCTGCTCTCACATTGCCAACGACACCCATGTGCCCTGGAACAAAGACAAGTGTAATTCTGCAAATTGTTGACGCCAGCAGTGATTCAGTCCATCGCCTGCGCACCGAACCGGCCTCCACCTTATCTAGCGTCATATTCAAGGTCTCATTGATGTCCTGCTGCCACCTTTGTCTTGGTCATCCCCTGCCTCATACTCCAGGAACAATGCCCTCCATTACCGTTCTCTCCAAACCACTGTGGCGTTTAATGTGACCAAAACATTTACTCTTCCAGGACATAATGTTATTTATTAGCCAATGCTCCTCGATTTGCAGGTTTTGTAGAATGTCTGGTTTTTTGTTCTTCTGTCCAGGATGTTCTAAGAACTTTTCTGTAACATCTTGTTTTGAAAGCTTCTATTTTGTTCTTTAATGTTTGTGTTATGCTCCACAATTCACATCCACATGTTGCCACAGGAAATATGCATGTTCTCAGAAGTCTTACTTTTGTTTCTTTGCTTGTGGCGTGCCATAGTTTCTTCATGCTAACCACCCTCTAGAAAGCCGTGGCTGGTCTTCTAACTTCTTGCGTACAATCTCCATTGTTGGTAATTATAGAGCCAAGATATTCAAAATATGTGACGTTCTCAATGTCTTCATTATTGATGGTAAATTTGGATCTAGATTTTGCTTTGTCAGGAGACATAATTTTAGTATTCGTTGTATTCAGAAACATATTCTGAACTTCGCTATGTTTTTTGACAGACAGAATTAGCTGTTCCAACCCCTTGACACTATTTGAGAGAAAAACTGTCATCTGCGTACTTTAATTCTGGAATCATATTTCCACCAACTGTAAACGAGTCAAAAAATGTGTGGGTTTTGTCATTGCTAAAATTTCTCATGATGTGTTCTGCATAGAAGTTCTAGATAGATAATGCATGTCTCCAGCAATTAAAGATGTTTGGAATGACACATTGTACATGTAAGATCACTGTACAGGTCTGTATCACATAAACAAATATTTTGCAACAACACCAACAACCACATTGGCTGGTGCCAAAGTAACTGAACAAGGACATCAATTTGTATTAGACTGTGAAGAAAATATACTTCAGATTCTTATCTGATTTGTATGCCACTAAAAGAACTCTTTATGAAAACTCTATGTTTCCAGACTCAATTGGAGAAGCCAAAAATATTGGCATTTGTTTTGTTTTGATGGGAAAGGGAGGGGGCTGTAGATGTACAAGAATTGAATGGTATGACAGTTCTATGTGTCAGAGGGAATCTATCTGTCTACCTGAGGGAATTCTGTGATTACTGTTAAAGGCATGCTGGGGAGAGATGTTGTGAACTTGAAACAGAACCGAGAAGAAATCCAGTATCTCTTGAACTCTGTCAAGAAAGTCATCATCGCCTGCCTGCCCAGCGTGTTCGTAGCGCGCTGGATGACAGGTGACAAGCCATCTGTGAGTGAAGTTCAACTCCATAGTCTGGCAGAAAAGCCACAGGTTCTCCAGATTTATGGTGTTCGTGGCAACGAACCGAAGGGTTACGATGTCCATGGCACCGAGCCAAAGAGGTGCTTCTGGATCGAGAAAAAAAGTCATCATCCTCCATACTTGACAATGTTTGGGAAAATGACTAGGGGTCTTGCCAAGCTTGGAGATGATACATATTGTAGAAGAGGAGAAAACTATGTGAATCAGAAGTTTTATAATGTACTGATGTATTGAGACCAAACTAGTTAAGGGTGAGAGTGATGTCAAGAAAGTAGACAGATGAAGTAAAAAAATATAAATATAGAGGTACATTTGCATATGTAAATATTAATTTTTATTTATCCTTTTTTTTGCATGTTTGCCCAATCTGCCACCTGTCCTTGTTCTGATCTGGCAGTGAAATATTTCAAGTAAGTCACATGTAATTTACAGAGGACATCTTTGTTTGTGTGATTAGTTGTTACTACTGAGGAGTGAACTATGTCATCTAGGGTATTGTTTCAACAGGATGACATATCGTGTAATTGTTAGTGGAAAGATGACATCACTGTAGGAGACAGGATTTGTGTCTTGTATATAGTATGAGACATGTTATGTGTGAACATAGTGAGAGACATGTTATGAACATGGTGGGAGACATGTTATGTGTGAACATGGTGGGAGACATGTTATGTGTGAACATGGTGGGAGACATGTGTGAACATGGTGGGAGACATGTTAGGTGTGAACATGGTGGGAGACATGTTAGGTGTGAACATGGTGGAAGACATGTTATGTGTGAACATAGTGGGAGACATGTTAGGTGTCAAGTGTATACACAGTACTAGATATATTATGTGTCAAGTGCATATGTAGGGAGATGTTAAAGTGTATACATGGAAGGAGATGTATTCTGTGTGTACATTTTAAAATTACTTTGACACCCATGAGGCGGTGCATCACAAATACACATCACAAGTTCAAAACATTGCCAAAGAGTAGTACCTGAAGGTTTTCCATCGCCTCCATGAGGCTGTGCGACGCAGCGCAAATGAGTGGACTTGACAGCTCCATAATGACAACACCCCAGCCCATTCTTGCATCTGATTCGAACATTTTTGCCCAAACACAACATTCCTGTAGTTTGTCAGATTCCCTGCTCTCCCTACATATCTCGTTTAGATTTTTTTGGCTGCTTCCCAAGCTGAAAGTGCAATTGAAAGTGACTAGATTTGGGTCACAAGAAGATATTGTGTGGAACACAACAGCCAAGTTATACCCAATTCCCCAAGAGTGAACCTTCCTGAAATGCATTCAACAATAGTAGGACTGCTTGGAGAAGTGTGTCCAGTAACTGCAGTGTGTACTGAAAATAA
>JADZMA010000778.1:0-29766 GCA_020796225.1 Arion vulgaris | reverse complement strand
TTTGTATCAACATTTAGATGCTTTTCAGCTTCAGGGTACATTAATTTAGATGTGCATTATTTGACTTCAGGAGAATGCAATTTAGATGTGTATTACTTGACTTCATGTATACATGCAATTTAGATATGCATTACTTGACTTCAGGAGTACATGTAATTTAGATGTGCATTACTGGCTTCAGGAGGACATTAATTTAGATGTGCATTACTTTCTGCGGAGTACATGTAATTTATATCCACAAGTAATAGATCAAGGTTTTCTGTAGTTCAGCCGGGTACCGTGTGCACACCGATAATTCTGTCGTCCAGCCGGACACAGTGTGCTCGATAATTCTGTGGTCCAGGTACAGTGTACACAACACCGATAAATCTGAGCCCAGCCGGGTACAGTGTACACTTCTTCTTCTTCTCTTCCACATTTACTTCTTTATAGAAGTTTTGGGGGAACTAGTGATCTTGTGTGTGTTTTTTAAAGGCACTTTGTAAGCTGATATTCATGTTCGTAAGACTGTTCTTGGTGCCGTCGATCCATCTTTTGCGTGGTCTTCCTCTTACCTTGTACTCATTATACTTTTTCTGTGTGGCTCTCTGTGGTAGGCGATACCGGGGCATTCGGACTGGTGTCCAAACCATTTAATCTGTTGTTCTTTATGAACTGCTCTGGTTTCCCCCAGTCTCCTTCTGATTTCTTCATTTCTAATTTTGTCTCTTATTGTCCCTGCAGCTCTTCTCTTTTCCTCTCTTGCGTTCCCTACCCTGATGGACAACTTCTATCATTAATTTTACTGTTGTTTTAAGGATTCCGTTCCTCCGTACAGCTTTTCGCGAAGCTCTGTGTGTGTTGTGGCCAGTACTCTTTTCGTATACCTGCTAAACGTTGACAGTCTTGCAAGACGTTTTCTGCCGTCATGTCTGCCATATTGCATGGGCACAGGCTAGTTGTGCCAATTTTAAATTTATGGAACATGTGGGCTCTGAGCTTGTTGGGCCGGGGGGAGGCAAATAGGCAACTTGTTCACTGCGAGAGAGACCATAGTATCCGTCACTGTCTGTGTACTGCGGATGGTCTTTGCCCTTTTGCTTCGATATTGCGAACCGATGGTTGTTTTGACTTCCTCATAGCTGATCTCGAGATCAGTCTGTGTCGCCCGCCCCTTTGGTACTTGTCGGCCGCTTCGTTTCCCCTAATGTTGCAGTGTGAGGGTATCCACTGGATGACAATTGCGTTTGAGTGAACTCGTTAGTTCAGCGGGACATTTGAGCTTTCTTTCCGTTTGCCGACGCATTTGAGTGCCGTGATGACCGATAGACATCGGTGAATACCCGACCTTGTTGCGTGTGGTTTTCTCTCTCAAGATCATTTCGGCCGCCTTTTTGATTCCTCTGCCTCTGCTCGGTAGTTATTCAGTATTTCCCAGTTGCAATCCTTTTTTGACCGTAAACTTTTTTTGAGATTTTCAGCACTATTCCTCCTCCGCCATCGTTTTGGCGTTATTGCCGATCCGTCCGTGTAGACGTGCGTCCATCTTTTCAGGTACTCTGATTCTATGTGTTCCTCTGCTGCAGTTTTTCTGTCGAGGTTTGTTTGATCCCTTTGCTCAGTATGCCGGGGATTGATTCCTTAGTTCTGGCTTTTTTGTTTTCCATGGCGGACACTTGTCACTTGTTAGGTTGGTTTGGCTATGCATTTGGACAGGACTGGATGGTCTGTGGTCAGTGCGTTAGAGATTCTAACGAAGTTAGATCTCTGTATTCTCCACTTGCCGGATTCATACATTCTTTGCATTGGGTGGATTTGAGCCGTTTGATTTTTTCCCAAGTACTACTACTTTCTTGTCCCTTCGGTCAGTCATTGGTTGGATGCCTTGGGGGTCTCATCCCTTGATGGGTGGATTTTATGGCTCCAGTGATAATGCGTGGGGCCCGGTTTTGACTGCTGCTCCTTTGCAAATTGCTGTTGTTCTTTTGCTCCACGCTGCATACCGTACTCTGGACGGCCCACTCTACCAGAGTAAAGTGTCTTGAGAATTCTTGTTGCTCCATTGGAACCTGCAGTTTACGCATCATTGTTAGCCTGTGTCTCGCTTTTGCCGTAGCATTTTCGATCGGGGTGCACCAAGTCAGCTTTCTGTCGAGTGTGACTCCTAGGTACGTTGGGGTTTTATTTTCTGGAAGGTTCTGTCCATTGACTTTAAGCGTTATCTTGTAATCCTTGTTATTCTGGGAGAACACAGTGTAAGTGGTCTTTGAAGGATTTATTTTATATTCCACTTGCTGACCACACTTCAAGGTTATTTACGTAGCTTGCAGTCGTTTTTTCTGCTGTGGCATTGACTCTTCTCTCGCCCATATTGCCAAGTCGTCGGCATACATGGCAGAGTGAACTCGTTCTGGGAGGCATGTTGCAATGTTTGACGAAGACTAGAAAGAGAGTCGTGAGAGCACTCCTCCGGGGGACTCCTTGCTCCAGTGTGGCCTTTATCTTTTGCCCTGAACTGAACTCTAGCTGTTCTTTTCTCTAGGTATCTATCGGCCAATTGTACATTTTTCCCCTTTTACGCCGGGGGTGAGCAGTTTTAGCCTTAGTCCTTCTTTCCAGACTGTGTCAAAAGCCTTCTCCATATCTATCAAGACCGCCAGTGTCTGTTTCTTTTCTTGGAAACCGTCCTCGATTCCCTGGACAATGTAGGTTACTTGATCCTCTGTGGATCTGTATCTCCGGAAACCGCCTTGTTGTCCATAGCAGCCCTTTGCTTTCCAAGTGCCAGGATAAGCGTTTGTTCACCATGCGCTCCATAAGTTTGCCCGTGCAGCTTAGGAGCTTATTGGTCTGTAACTCACTGGTCGGGGTTTTTTTTTGCCTGGTTTAGGAGGGGTCCCATGATTGCTTCTTTCCATTCTTGCGGTACTATGCCCTGTTCCCCACGACATGTTGAGAACGGCCAGTAAACGACCTTTGCTCTGTTTCCCAGTTTTTAAGCATCTCGTGACCCCATCTTTCCGGGCGACTTCTGGACAGGTCCCGGCCTCTTCCAGCTCGTTACTGGTGAATGTGTCCGTTAGGTGACTATCTGCTTTTCTTGGCTCGCCTTGAGAGCGAGCTTTCTCTTGGTGGCATCAACTTTTCCCTTTGCTATGCTTACTCTGCTGACTTCGGCATATTGTTGCATCATGATGTTTGCTGCTTCCCTACCCGAAGCCATCTTCTTGTCTTGTTCGAGGACTATGGGTGGTCTGCTGGTGTTTTCATCGCTCAGCGCTTTGGCCAGCTCCACAGTTTATGGCCGTCCCTATCGAGGTTCAGGGATTCGGTTGTTTTGACCCAACTCTGTCTCGCCGCTCGTTTGACCTCTCTTCTGTATTTTGCTGCTGCCGCCTTGTAGACAGTGTTTGTCTCCACTGACTGTTATGATTTTCTGCTAATTAGCTGCTGTTATTGGCCAAAGTTTTCACTGGTAACATAGTGTTGGCAGAAAAAACGTTCTTATGAGTTTCTTTAGTTGTTGGCATCTCTTTATGTGACAACAGTGGTGTTAACTGTCCCAGTACTTGGTTAGCTTTTGTGCAACGATTGCTGATTTTGCTATCGATACTTCCATCTTCTGTGAAAATTGCTCCTAAGTATTTGGCCCCAATTGTTTGTTTTATGTCTACGTTCTGGGTTTTATTGTAGGCTTTCTGGGTGCTACTTATTCACTGTCTCTGTTATTATTATATTTATTTTCATGTTGTACTCTCACCCTTGATGTTAGCTAAGCTCAAATGGTTCGGAGGGTTCTTCATTTTCTGAATCAGTACTTTGGGCATCTGCAAATAAAAAATTCTGAAGTCAGCGGGACAGTGTACGATAAATTTTGTGTCCCCGTACAGTGTCACACAACACGATAATTCTGTAGTCCCGCCGGTCAGTGGCAAACCATTTAGTCAGCCGGGTACACACAAAAACCGTAAATCTGTAGTCCAGCCGGGTACAGTGGGCACACCGATAAATCTGTAGTCCCGCGGTACAGTTACACAACACCGATAATTATTTGCTCAAGCTGATATCGAACTACGAAATATCTACTGCGTGTTGTCATTAGCGACGTGATTTAGCAACTAAACTATCAACAAACTCAGTAAATGATGTTGATGAGAGAAGTCTAACAACTTTTTAAAAAAAAGCAAATATTGCAAGATATTATTTCCTCACAAAATATAAAGTATTATTTTATTAATGAAACGAGCAGATTTTGAATATTTGTTGATTATTAAGAATAATTTATCAAATTGTATGGACAAGGAAACAGGAAATAGAGACGTTCTTGACCAATTAGAACAGGAATAGAATTAGTCAATTTGATTGATACAAGTTATAACTATCAAGTTGGTGATGACCCAGGTAAGAAGAAAATAACGGCAGGTGGTCGGGTATAGTCTACGAAGACACAGTCAGTGAGTGTGACTAGACAAAGTGACGTGGAACCTGCAAGGAAAACGGATAAGGGTAGTCATAAATTTACCTGAGACGGAATCTTCTGAGAAACTGGAAGCTGAACTATCATAATGATTGATAGACAATCATCATTGAAGTAATCATGTTTTTCTGATCTATTTCTTTCAAAGGAAAATCTCAGAACAGTGCACGAACTGCGCTCCCTCGATGGTTCAGTGTAATTTGGGAAGATTTATCTACACTTTAGTAGTTATTTTTTTTAGGCTGTTTAATAAATTTTGTTTGGGGCACGGCTTTGTAGGCTGTTTTAACTGTATGAACTGTCGGCTGTTTAAAAGGGCTAGGTACACTATCCTCCAAAATTGAGATAAATGATCTCATTCTCCCAAAACATATCCTGGTTGCTCCAAGTTGTGAGCGAAATTAGTACCTTTGAAACAAGAGACAAACACCGTACTTCTACGTCACAGAGATCAAACACACACATACACACGCACATATACACATATTTATAAACATGTATAGCTTTTAGCAATGATAACAGAATGGACAGGTCTAAAGGCAGAAATTGCTCTCCTGAATCAATATATTGCTAAATAATGTAATTGGTGAACACTTGTACACCACTATAGTGGTTTAGTGATAGAATGAGTTAACGGACAGATTAAATACTCATCATTATTAATTTGAAAGACTGGAACCGAGATTAAACTGATGCCAATTTTTTAAAACTGGCCTCTAAGTCTGAAATAAATGTAGACGATATGGTAATTTGGGGGCCTAGACTAACTTTTACTTATGTCAGAAATATTGCGTGTGATATTGAAGTTCAGGAAGGAGTAGCTAACATGAAAATAAAAACACAAACGAGTTGCTTCTCCCAAAAAATACAGGTGCAATATGATCGACACACAGTAACCTGGGACTGGGGTGTCGGGAAAATACCCGGGGTCATTCAGTTTTATGAGTGAACATAATACACCAGCAACAAATGATAAGATCTGACATCGTCCTAATCCCTTTTCCTTATCACCTTCTTTGTGTCGACATACGTAGACCTAACAGAAAAGGGAGAATCCAAGGTTACAGGACATGTGGTTATAAAAACTAAACGAAGGATTGTGGAAAGTAAAATGTTAGAAAGGAGAAAAAGTTGAATGGGGTGTGTTTACACTTCCTAGTTTAAAGTCAGCAAATATTCTTTTTTTTTATCAATATCATCAAGTAAAATGATCAAATGTTTACTGACTGCACCAATCAAATATCAAATAGTAACATCAAATGTTCAGTTATTGTACCATTCATATCAAATAGAATAATTATATACCTTCTTATTGAACAATTACATCAAATAAAAACATCAACTTTTTTTGGGCAATTATATCACATAAAATCATTTAATGTGGTATTTTGTCCCTATTAAACATCACAAAACATCACATGTTCATTGACTGTATCAACCCCATCGAATAAAAACATCACATATTTATTGATTGTATCAACTACATCGAATAAAAACATCAAATGTTCATTGATTGTATCAATCACATAAAATAAAATATGATACAACGGTCAACATAATGTTATGCAGATGTTAGTAATTCTAAATTGTTAATAAAAACTTTTGATTCAAAGTTCATGCTTCTTCAAGATGGGACTGATAGAGTCATTAGTCGTTTACTACTAATATTTTTGTGGAGTACTTTTTTCTTCTTGCCTGTTCTCCTACTCCTGCTGGTTGTTACAGGATGCAGTCTGGAGAACGGAATGCTTTGTGTTCCCCTTGTCAGCGAGCTGTGATATCTTCACTTTTTGGTTCGACACATTCGATTTCAGCGTAGTCTTTTGTTGGGGCCAGGTTATTTCCCGTCTTCGATCTTCCAAATTTAGAGCGACATCTCATCAAATTAATATTAGAACATAAAATAAAAATTAAAATAATAAAATATGACAACTTAATAATGACTGAACGTTTAATGTGAAGAAAAAAACCCAACAATATTGTCTCTTACGAACAAATTAAAAAGATACTGTTATTCAGTAATACTTTTTTTTTCTTGAAATTCTGATAAGCTTTAAAGCCGGCGTGGTAAACTAGGGCGCCATGGGTGCAATGGCGCCTCGAAACTGGCGGGACATCACTGAGTGCAACATTGTAGTCGTCGCTAGTAGGTGGGTAGGTATTTTTTGATGTTGTTAATATAGACAACAGTAAAATCTACCAGGTGTATCCTATAAACATGATTCACCTGTAGATAGCAGTGCCACTGTTTCAATTTATATCCACAGTTTTAATATTCATGTGACCTGGATTGACCTCTCTCGCTGGAGTCGTGCATGGATTAACCTGATTAAGCCCACTGACGGCTGACTCATCATTACCGATTGCCTGAACTGACACCTGTGATTTGAACAACCGACAGATTTATGTCAGAATAACAACCTGGTGGTTGCTATATTCCAAATTTTTATTTTCTGAGTTTACTTTTGACTTGGTCGGGATGAACTGTCAACACAGGTGATTGTCACATTCCTGGAAACCAGAATGTCTTTGGTAAATATGAAGATAACTGGAAATAATTTAGAAAATAGTAAAACAAATTCTTCACGAGGCCACTATCTTGTAGTGGTGGGGGCTTCGTAACATGATCCAAAGCTTTGTCCTGGTATGGACGCACATGTCAGAAAGACAGAAGGAAAGAGGACAAAAAAAATGTGACCTACTACTGGTCCTCCAGGTTGGGGTTGGAAAAAGAGGTTAACAATCCATTTCTGTAAATAATTATTTTGTTATGGAAACGGAAAAAAGAGATACATTTGTTGCAACGGGTGAAACAAGCACTGTTTTCAAGAAGGAGGAGGTTCAAACCCGAATAAATTTCCCCCATTGATACGATTAACCTTTTGTTACCCAAATTCACATCTAATATTGGATGTTAAAACCTTATGTAAAAAAAAAAAGAGCCAGACGTCCAAAAAAAACAGGATAAGAGCTATGGAAGACAGTTGAATTTGTTTGTCATTGAAAACAATTGGTAGAAAGGCTGAGAAAACAATGAGAAGGTAGAAAACAATTGGTAGAAAGGCTGCAGAAAACAATTGGTAGAAAGGCTGCAAAAAAAATGGTAAAAAGGCTGCAGACAACAATTGGTAGAAAGGCTCAAAAACAATTGGTAGAAAGGCTGCAGAAAACAATTGGTAAAAAGGCTGGAAAAAATTTGGGTAGAAGGCTGAAAAACAATTGGTAGAAAGGCTGAAAACAATTGGTAGAAAGGCTGCAGAAAACAATTGGTAAAAAGGGTGCAGAAAACAATTGGTAGAAAGGCTGCAGAAAACAATTGGTAGAAAGGCTGCGAAAACAATTGGTAGAAAGGCTGCGAAAACAATTGGTAAAAAGGCTGAAAAAATTGGTAAAAAGGCTGCAGAAAACAATTGGTAGAAAGGCTGCAGAAAACAATTGGTAGAAAGGCTGCAGACAACAATTGGTAGAAAGGCTGCAGAAAACAATTGGTAGAAAGGCTGCAGACAACAATTGGTAGAAAGGCTGCAGAAAAAATTGGTAAAAAGGCTGCAGAAAACAATTGGTAGATAGGCTTGCAGGTATGGCTGCCATACAAAAAAATGAACGTGCGGATAGGCTGCGGTATGGTCTATACAAAGAAATGAACATGCGGATAGGCTTGCAGGTATGGCTGTTTACAAAGAAATGAACGTGCGGATAGGCTTGCGGTATGGCTGCTATCAAAGAAATAAAATGGATAGGCTTGCAGGTATGGCTGCTATACAAAGAAATGAACGTGCGGATAGTCTTGCAGGTATGGCTGCTATACAAAGAAATGAACGTGCGGATAGGCTTGCAGGTATGGCTGCTATCAAAAATGAACGTGCGGATAGGCTTGCAGGTATGGCTGCTATACAAAGCGGCAAGCAATGTACCAGGCTGATATTATAAATTCTAAGGAGGAGATGTGTGTACATGATTCAAGTAATAGTGGTGAATCACAACACTAACCAGACTGCAACAACTAAGTCAGGTGTGGTGTAACTGAACAAGAACACTCTGCTGATAGACAAAGAATAAACCAACAAAGAACGTTGTCGTTGGTCGCCGCACGCTGAGGGTCTACTGAGGAGGAGATCCGGGCATTGAAGTAATTGGTTCGACGTGCAGGGATGATCTTCTTCTTTGCCATCGCTATTTTGATGATTATACCGTTAGACGCGTTCTTATGATAAAATCGACTGTTGTCTGGAGCTCATCTCTGGTGCCATGTAGTTTTGAATGTAGTGTTGTGTTTTAGGCCGCATTCCTTTCTTGGGAGGACATACAGGGGGCAGTCTTGCAGGACATATTCTGTGGTTTGTTCAGCGGAGCCACAGGGGCGCAGATGGGTTGGGGACAATCTTAGCCTGTGTAGGTGTTTGTTCAGTCTGTTATGACCTATCCTGAGTCAAGATGATAGTCTGTCTTTGTCTGTAAATGTGTGGTAGTCATCGTTGGATGGTGTAGGTTCTTTTCTAATGTCCACGTTAGCTCTTTTTTCAAGTATGTGATTTCATGATCTATTTGTTCACATTCTGCTCCCTTTAGCAAGTTTCTCTGCCTTCTCGTTACATGCCCCACAGTGTGATGGTAGTAGGATGATGATCCGATGACTAAACTAAACTCTATATGGTATAAATCAATCAAGTGCCATGCCTGCCGGCGTGAGCGTCATGTCTCTCCACAACTCTCTTTGCTTGGTGCATGTAATCAGTTCTGACGTCGATATTTTGTCGAACCATGATGTCAGGCCATCCCAAAATCTTCTCCCCCTGTCTTCCACGATCTCTCCTTCCTGAATTTTACCTGTAGTCACCAAATGTTCTAAACTTCTCTTCGCATTATATGCCCAAAAACCTTGATTTCGGTTCTTATTCTTTTGATAAGGTTTCTTTGTGCAGGCCCGATTTAAAACCTCCACGTTTGTTTTTTTTGCTGTCATGGAATTCTCACATTCTTACTGAAAACTACATCTCTGTGGCTTCAATGATCGATTGATTGTTTTATAAGGTATAAACAGTGATAAATAAACTCTATATAGGTATACAACAGTATACAACGTTTTAATTATTAAATATTGCCGACTTTGACTAATGACTGTGAGGATGGCGTCACATGTTGCAATAATAATTCTAGAAATAATCAAAACTAATATTAATAATAATAATACAAATTACATTGTTGTATTTTCTTTATATTTTGTGTTTACAAAATATTAAAATTCTGTTTTAACGTCGCCGAATAAAAAAAAATTTGGGAAAAAAGCAATCTAGACATGATAGGTATGAGAATAAAGAGAAAAATAAAAGGAAGCTGGGTACATACAAGTAGTATCTCACTCTCGCTTTTCTCTCTTCAGCTCCTCTCTCTCTCTCTCTCGTTCTTTTTTGGCAATTTGTATCATTCTTATTGTCATATAATTTTTTAAATCCCTCGCTCAGCACCATTTGAAACTCTAGTGCTTATCCTTCGGTGAAGTGTCCGGTTTCAGCCAGCGTTTACTGGGTTCGCTCTCCGTCAGCTTTGGCTGACCAGCCTCCGCAAGGCAGGATGTTGCTATTTTCTTTTAGCGTGCGACCCCTTGAACAACCTACCCTCCAGGTTGTTGAACGTCATCTGCCAGGTTATCTGTCTTTTGGGTACCTGGTTTCTACCGTCCCGTTTATGTACGGTTTCCACCGCTTTGCTGATTGTCCCAATTTAACTACAAGGCAGTAGTAATACAATGTATAATCAAAAAGGGAAAAATCACTTGATACATTTAACTACAAGGCAGTAGTAATACAAATAGTATGAAAATCAAGGAACAATCACATTGAAGTACATTTAACTACAAGGCGTAGTAATACAAGTAGTATGAAAAACAAAACAATCACATTGAAGTACATTTAACTACAAAGCAGTAGTAATACAAGTAGTATGAAAATCAAAGGAACAATCACATTGAAGTACATTTAACTACAAGGCAGTAGTAATACAAGTAGTATGAAAATCAAAGGAACAATCACATTGAAGTACATTTAACTACAAGGCAGTAGTAATACAAGTAGTATGAAAATCAAAGGAACAATCACATTGAAGTACATTTTGCACAGCTTTCAAATGCTCTAACATAAGAAGAGAGAAAATAAAGTATAAATGAATGAAGAAATGAATATGAAAATCGTGGCATATCATTGACGAAATTGCCATCAACCACAGTAAAGTAGTTGTTGATTTTCTAGCACCAGTTATAAGTTCAGTAGTTTGTCATTGCTTATTGAATGGTGATGGGGTCAAAGGCTCATGAGGTCATGGTGGTAACATGAGCCAGTGTTAGCGAGGGGCGCAACAGACCCTGCCCCAACCTCCACGCGGGGACCTGGAAACAGACTCTGGTTGGTTTGGGTAGAGGGCGGGATCGGGAAACCTGGTAGTGGTAGCAGTGCAAGTACGAATGCAATCAGATCCATACTAACAAAATGCACAAATTCGACCGATGTCCAACAAAGATATTGCCCAAAATTCCTGAACACGAAACAGCAACGAAACGTCTCTGACATGGATGAGAGGTGCATCCAGTGACCAAACGTGTGCTCACGTAAGGCGAAGCTCGAAGCCCTGAGGAGGGGGCAAACATTGCCAGCCCGTCGGCAAAAATAAATAAGACAGGACCGTAACGAATAAAAGTCTACCCTCGTGTAGGTACGAGAGAAGATTGCGGCTGACCCCCCATCGGTGACCTGGTGCGAACATGTACTGGGCAAGGTTTCCGAGCGTAAAAAAAACAAGTTGCGTTTAAGTGCATAAGCTACCCGCCCGAAAACCGTGCAAGGTACTGTGCGATAAAATTAACATCCCCGGGAAAAACTGGGTTGGTGATACCTAACGGAAACTGCCAGCCTGGGCAACCGGGCAGGTTCGATTGCAGTCGTATCTAACATCCCCGGAATAACTGGAGCTAGTGATGGTGGCGGGCGCAAGCAATCCTCAGTAACGTTGATAGCGCCGCTGAAACGGCCCTCTACATTGTTTTGTATCGGCCCCATGCCGGTGCCTTTCGAGGTTAATTGCAAATTGCCACGTACCAATGCGCGTCTAGAAAAGGCTGAGAATGTTCCTTCTCCGGATCAAACTAAAAAATGTACGATAAAGCAACGCCAACAATGTACGGATCAGACAGGAAGTCCCGGGGTTTTGAACATTGGCGAAGGCCGATACTTTACGGTGTTTTATACGAGTAAGACGCCGTCCGAGGAAAGCGACAAGCCCCGAGAAATATTTCTCAGTCTGAACGGGCAAAGCAGCGTAACTCAATGTTCCCAATAACGCCCAAATATACGCAAAGTTGATCGTAAAGGCGTAGATCCGAGCCGACATAGTCGGCGAAAGGATCGTACCGGGGAAAATTCACCCTAGTAAATAAAACTGGCTGAAAACGGACGGGGGGGCCCAGTCACCATGGGGACAATCGTCCGACGTAGATCACTCCGTTCTTGCCAGTGGACCAATTATACATCACACTAAGAATGATCAAAAAGCCGTAGAATGAACGCAAGAAGAAGAAGAATGGTGATGTCTATTTTTACCGTTCGTAACATTAAACGGGAACAAATTAGTTTCAAATTGCACCAGAGTTTCTTCTTCTTCTGCAATCTCTAGGCATGCGCTTAGTTTACTGTGGACCACAAACTGGGCAGTCAGCTTCAGGTCTGTCAGGTTTCCCAGAACTTAACGGAGTTTGAACCAGCTACTCTTGTGTTGTGACCATTTAAATTACGCAAAGCCACAAACATATACAATCTAGAATATAATCAGGAAATGAGGTATACTTTGCCCTACAACACCTGCTAAACGCAAGTGTCTCCCAGCTACACAAAGATCATCATCCTCATCATCAAATAGCTTGTTCTGAGCAGAACTTCCACCCCAACAGTCCTCCGGAATTTCTCTCTCTCATAGGCCAGACGTCCTGCATCTGCAGCCGTCATTTTCAAACCATCAGATACATCCTGAATCCATCTTTCCGTGGTCTTCCTCTTCTTCTCTTTGCCGGTATGCCTTCTTCCATGATGGTCTTCTCCAGCCCTTCATGTCTTTTTATATGTCAAAAATATCTAAATTTTCTCTTTCTTATTTGTAGAATCAGCCAGTTTTCTTTGATTTTGAGTTACTTCTGGAATGATCTATATGCTCTTTTCTCTGTCCATGATCCCTTATACAAACATTATACCAACATTATACCAACATTATACAAACATTATACCAACATTATACCAACATTATACCAACATTATACCAACATTATACAAACATTATACCAACATTATACCAACATTATACAAACATTATACCAACATT
Source organism: Arion vulgaris (assembly GCA_020796225.1). Taxonomy (NCBI): domain Eukaryota; kingdom Metazoa; phylum Mollusca; class Gastropoda; order Stylommatophora; family Arionidae; genus Arion; species Arion vulgaris. Next base: position 16,949 of record JADZMA010000778.1, on the reverse strand, counting down.
ATACCAACATTATACCAACATTATACAAACATTATACAAACATTATACAAACATTATCAAACATTATACAAACATTTTACAAACATTATACAAGTTATACAAACATTATACAAACATTATAAAACCAAAAATTATAAAAAAAAACATTATACAAACATTATACAAACATTATACAAACATTATACAAACATTTATACCAACATTATAACAACATTATACCAACATTATACAAACATTATACAAACATTATACCAACATTATACCAACATTATACACAATTATACCAACATTATACTTAACATTATACCAACATTATACAAACATTATCAAACATTAACCAACATTATACCAACATTATACCAACATTATACCAACATTATACCAACATTATACCAACATTATACAAACATTATACAAACATTATACAAACATTATACAAACATTATACAAACATTATACAAACATTATACAAACATTATACCAACATTATACCAACATTATACCAACATATGATTATACAACATTATACCAACATTATACAAACATTATACAAACATTATACCAACATTATAACAACATTATACAACAATTATACCAACATTATACCAACATTATACAAACATTATACAAACATTATACAAACATTATACAAACATTATACAAACATTATACAAACATTATACAAACATTATATAACATTATAGCAAACATTATACCAACATTATACCAACATTATACCAACATTATACCAACATTATACCAACATTATACAAACATTATACAAACATTATACAAACATTATACAAACATTATACAAACATTATACAAACATTATACCAACATTATACCAATTATTATACCAACATTATACAAACATTATACAAACATTATACAAACATTATACAAACATTATACAAACATTATACAAACATTATACAAACATTATACAAACATTATACAAACATTATACAAACATTATACAAACATTATACAAACATTATACAAACATTATACAAACATTATACACAACTGTAACAAGACCAATTGTTTTATATGATTATGAAACCTGGATCACAACAACGCAATAGACTACATTATTACAGACCTTCACAACAACGCAATAGACTACATTATTACAGACCTTCACAACAACGCAATAGACTACATTATTACAGACCTTCACAACAACGCAATAGACTACATTATTACAGCCCTTTACAACAACGCAATAGACTACATTATTACAGACCTTCACAACAACGCAATAGACTACATTATTACAGACCTTCACAACAACGCAATAGACTACATTATTACAGACCTTCACAACAACGCAATAGACTACATTATTACAGACATTTGAAAAGAGATTATTAAGAGGAAACGTTGTCAGAACAAGGATGAAACAATGGGAGAATAGAGAATGAGAAACAATAAGGATATTAATAATTTGTTTAACTCACTTGTAATTACTACCATCATGAATGCTAATATGATATGATACTGAAAGAATGGCAGAAAACTGAGAGCATAAAATTGAATATACAAAAAAAGATCAAAAGGAAGAGACGACGTGGCAGACCAAGAAAGCAATGGAGAGATAGCACTGAAGTAATAATAGCCGTTTATCAGCGATGAGACACTATTCTTTTCTGCTTTGTCTTCTTCTTCTGTGATGATCCAGCGGCTATTGGGTTCTGTCTTTCAATCCATTGCTATGTAGTTGTATGTGCTTGTGTTTGTAAGCTGATGTTCTATCTTTCAATCCATTGCTATGTAGTTGTATGGCTTGTGTTTAGAAAGCTGATGTTCTATCTTTCAATCCATTGCTATGTAGTTGTATGTGCTTGTGTTTGTAAGCTGATGTTCTATCTTTCAATCCATTGCTATGTAGTTGTATGTGCTTGTGTTTGTAAGCTGATGTTCTATCTTTCAATCCATTGCTATGTAGTTGTATGTGTGTGTGTTTGTAAGCTGATTTTTGTTGTTGTTCCGTTTAATGTGTTCTGTTTAGTTGGCATTGAAGGAAGAATGAACTTCTAGTACTCACTGGCTTATTAACTAACTTTCCCTCGTTCTAATTCACTGGACGACTGGCCCAATCATTCACCCCTTACTCACTCACCCCTACTCGCTTACTCACTCCTCACTCACTCACTCCCACTCACTCTCCTCACTCACTCACCACTCAATCACTCCACCCCACTCACTCACTTACTCCTCACTCACTCACTAACTCTTCACTCACCACCTCACCCACTCTTGCTTACTCACTCTCACCCACTTACTCGCTTACTCACTCACTCACTCTCACCCATTTCCCACTCACTCACCCACTCACTCACTCCCACTCACTCTCCTCATCCACTTACTCACTCCCACCATCACCACTCACTCACCACTCACTCTCTCACTCACCTCACTCTCTCACCCACTTACGTGCTCACCCCTTTACTGCCCTCACTCACTTACTCTACCATCTACTGATCACCCACCTACTCTCACCCACCTACTCCTCACTCTTACTGCCCACCCAGTTACCACACACCCCTTACCATTTACCTTCTCTAGTAGTATAATCATGGTGTTCCTTCAACAAATTGAGTGCAAAGCAGTACGTAATGCTTCATCTTCTCTAACCCTCTTCAATTGTATATACCCCAGAAAGTCCATAATATCGTAGTGACGCCTCTGTAATCAAGAAATTTGAAATTCTGGTTTATTGAAAACCCATGGGTTTTTCCTTATTATTGATACATGATATATTGACCATTAAGATACCACAACAATTGATATATTGATAGCCCATTTTAAAAATTGATATATTGATAGTACCATTGATATATTGATAGCACCATTGATATATTGATAGCCCATCATATGCTTCATTGATATATGATAGCCCAGGACAATATATGATATATTGATAGTAACCATGATATTTGATATATTGATATTTGATTCCCATTGATATATTGATAGCACGTATATTGATGGTCCCATTGATATATTGAGTACCATTTATATATTATACACCATTGATATATTGATAGTACATGATATATTGATAGCAATTGATATTGATAGTCCATTGATATATTATAGACCATTATTGATATCATTTTATATTCACTAGAAGTATATCATTGCATTGGTGAGTAATCATATGTGTCAACCTTCACACAGCAAGATATCGCAGTAGTGCGAATTTATAGCACCGGCGAGGGTCTTCGATGTAATTTAGAAAACTACGACGATATTTTTGTAGAAATGTTATTTAAATAAAATTTTTAAAAAGGAATTTTAACCAGGCAGCGGCTTTTCAACCTGCTCTTATTGATTTTGAACTGCCAAGTGTTATATTACGTGGTCAACCTGACCTATGTTTTATCGTCCTTCTCCGATAGACTAGAACTTGTTTCACCTACATTGAGATCGGGATCTCTAGAAAAAATATCACGAGGGCCGAAAACATGGAGGACAACAAGAAACCATCAGAAAATTGCAGACCTTCGTAAATGGATGTTTACGTAGAATAGAGGGACTGAGATGTATGATAAGATTACAAACGAGGAACTCAGAGAAAGAACAAAGCAGATACCAGTGGAGAAAGAACTCAGGAAGAGTGCTAAGCGATGGATAGGACATCATTAGAAGACCGACCGAAAGCATTGCAAGACAGGCACTGTTTTTAAAGCCCTCAGGAAATAGGAGAAAGGGAAGGCATATACAGACTTGGTGAAGAGAGCTGGAGGCTGATATTAAAAAAATAGATACAACATGGAAGAATTGGAAGGGATGGAAAGAGAGAGAAAGAGCTGGAAGAAGTTTGTTGAAGACCTGTGCTCCGTTGGGTTGAAGTAAAGAGCTCCAGGAGGGCGAATCGAATAACCTTGAAACGAGAGGCGAGCAACTAACCTCCGACAAGAGCCCGCTTCCATCTTTCTCACCAGCTTCAATTGTATATACCCTAGCAGTCCATAATATCCTAGTGACGACTCTGTAGCAAGAAATGTCAACATTATGTAAGTTTACATTCCCTTTTAATGTTCTGTTTATTGCCCATTATCGTTAGCAGAATCGTTGTTTTCTTTTTTCTCGCTCGACGGTAATAGTTTTAACAAGTAACTGTCACCAGTGTTATACGTCGTATGGCGAAAAGATGAGAAGAGTGATAATGCTGAAGAGAGGATATGCAATGATAATAGCGACACCTCAATACTTACAGTTATTCGTTACCTTTAGCAATGTCGTGTCGATGTACTGGTCGCATTACCAACTATTATTCGATAAAATTATACACATATAAACAAAGTTGTAGAAAGTAAATTCAGCTTCATCAAACAGTTTTATTTTTGCCTTGGAAGTGATATTAGTAACTCAACGTGTGATCATCATACATAATAGGAAGCCAGAGCAACATGAGAAATCTAATATCATTATGGAATAGGCTAGAAGTATAGGCAAGAAAGAAGAACAATGGTGGAATGCACATCTGAAAACTAACGTATCCAAAACTTAATTTCAAATTCATAGACTAAATGCAAACGTGAAACCAGGTGTGTGTCCCTTTGTTCTTCTTCTTCGAAGGCTCCATATCGATAATTTCTAAACCACTCTTTGTTAATTGTGTGATCTGAGACTAAGAACGATTGTACATTGGCCAGTTAAGCGCCTACAAGTAGCGCCACATTCGATTTCTGAGACGCGTTTTATTTACTAGGGTAGCTTCCCTAGGTCCCTACCTTCGTCTCTTACGACATGCCATGTAGGTCGCAGTGTTACTATTCTTTGCTCCTTGAGAGCCTCGGCAACACACGGGTATCTGAAAGCACATATCCAGAAAGTAATACTAAATTCAATGAGAGAAAAAACTGAACCTGAAACCAGTGTGTTTATGTGGGTGTGTGATAAGGTGTATGAGAGAAAATACCAACATTACAAGAAGAAACAGAATGAGGATCAGAGACATCACAGCAATTGTAGGAAGCATATTGGACATAGACGCTGCGGAGACAGAATGAGGAACAGAGACATTACAATTCTGGGAAGCATATTGACATAGACGCTGTGAGACAGAATGAGGAACAGAGACATTATAGCAATTGTAGGAAGCACATTGGACATAGACTCTGCGGCGATACAGAAACTGCAAACGTTTGCCCATTTATGGTTTGATTAAGTGACTAATAGTACCATCATCATCATTCCAGTTATCTTTTGCTTATCGGGGTTATCTGCATCAATGTCATCAGTTATCAGTTATCAGATAAATGCTATCATTATCAGCACTCCGAACATGTCACCGATATATCAAAGACATCAGAGGATCACTATCATAGCACTCGAATATGTCCATAGGTGCTCCGATCTCCACCTCAGCAAATCCAGCAGCGTTCAGCGGCCAACCCGCCAGTCCGATGTTGATTAATCAGTCTCTTTGCTATTTGGTATGCCGTTCTTTAGGCTACCATCATCATTACACATCGGTAAAAAACATGTGTTCTCTAATCTCTTTCATTGACTGGAACATCTCAGAAGCAGTTCATGAACTCAGTGGCGTTGCAATGGTTCTCAATATCATTTTGAATATCATTAACATTATCGCAGCGGGGGAGTGGGGGTGGGAGTGGGGGTGGGGGTGAGTATTTTTTTCCAAGGTAATTTATAATTACCAAAAAAATAATTACAATGCATACAATAAACTTTGTTTATCATCAAAAGAAATGTCTTTTGTAACATGTGGCTAAATTGTATGACAATATCTTTGTTAGCCTGTTTCTGTATTTTTTTAAATAGAAAACCTTGTCTGTCTGGGTCTCCCGCCTTAAATGTAGCTAGTAGCTACTGTAGTATATTGATTATTAAATGAAGTGTGCTGCTAGTAGCTACTGTAGTATATTGATTATTAAATGAAGCTGTTGCTACTAGTATATTTATTGCTAAATGTAGCTTGTAGCTACTGTAATATATTGATTGCTAAATGTAGCTTCTTGTAGTATATCATTATCAAATGTAGCTTAGCTACTGTAGTATATTGATTAAATGTAGTTTGGGGTGTAAGCAAAACTTTTTAGTATATTGATTGTAAATGTAGCTTGTAGTAAAACTGTGGTTACGTATATTTGATTATTAAATGTAGCTTGCGGCTACTGTAGTGTATTATTTAGTAAATGTAGCTTGTGGCTACTGTAGTATATTATTTAGTAAATGTAGCTTGTGGCTATTGTAGTATATTATTTAGTAAATGTAGCTTGGGGCACAACCAACTCTAATATTGACCACATAACTGACCGGGAAAAATTATCTAATTTAGAGTTGGGGTTGATTTTATATATGTTTGATAAAACACTGACGCTTTTGTGCAATTGTACTACCCCTTTGAGTCGATGTTATTTGTATTGATAACAAATTTTGAATAATACTGATATTCCTTATTGTTCAGCTTATAACATAATATAAACTTGATTTAGCATGTTGTGCTGATTTAAAATGAATTCGTCTTTTGACAATAATACTGGAATGCCCAAGTAACCAAGATATGCAAAGAAAAAGACAACTTGTCATCTATAGCATCAAAAGTTGGACTGCAGATAAGCTATGAAAAACAAATATAATGAAGACACCTATGGCAAGAAATGCAGATATCACACTGGCATCTAAAATGATAAAAATAACAGAGCAGTTCACCTATTTAGGTAGTAATTTTGATTGCACAGGAAATGTTTAAAAAGAAATTATGATACGAATTGGCAAGCAACATCAGCTTTAAAGTCTAAATAAATATGGAACTGCAAGTTAAAAGTATTAAAACTAAATTACAATTTTCAATTCAAATTTTGTATCAATCCTAACATTGCAGCGAGAGTTGGAAAATGACTAAAGATGTAGAAAGCAAGTTGAATGCTTTTTAAAAATAGATGTCTGCAAAAAATAATGAATATAAAATGGAACGAATTCAGAGAAGTGATGAAATCAGAGACATGTCTGGTCAACCACTAGTGACAACTGTTATAAGAGAGAGAAGATGGAGATATGTTGGGCACATAGGAGAAATGATCAAAGAATATCAAAGCAGGCATTGAAGATGGGATGCAAGGGTTCAAGAAAGAGGTCGACCTAAGGAGACCCTAAAGCGAACTTTGCTGAGAGAGGCAGGAAATATCGGTCTCAGTTCCATGGAGGAGATTGAGTAGAGTGTCCCAGGATAGAGCAGGTATGGATAAATTACTTGCAGGCACTATGTAACTATAACAGGCAATGAGGAGTTATTATTATTATTAACTGTAATGTGAGATCATGAAACGGTTATGGTCATATTTCCTAGAAGTTTTACCTGAGCCATCTGGCCGTATGGTTATCGGAGGCTATGATTGTGGCTACAGTAGTATATTGATTATCAAATGTGGTAAATGACGATGAAAAGAAAAAAAGTGTAGTATGATTTTTGAAGCATATAAACAAACTGTGGAATCAGAAAGGTTGATCGTTCACTATGCTTCACTTATCAAATACACTCGGCATCGTTTACGACATGCCCCAGATCACATAGCGTAACGGTCCAATTGCATTAAGGCTATCGTGGGTGGTTTATGTATTTCTGTGTGTGCGTGTGTGTATATTTCTGTGTATGTGTGAGTGTGTGTGTGACTGTGAGAAAGTGAGAGTATGAACCTGTGTTTGTGTGGAAACGTGAGTATGTGTCGGTGTTTGTGTGACAGTTTGGTAGCGTTAATGTGAAAATATGTATATATATATATGTTTGTGATACTTTGTGTGCATGTGTGTTTGCGTGACTGTGTACATTTGTATAAAAGTATATGTGTGTGTTTGTATCAAAGAATATGTCTGTGTGTATGTGCTTGTGTAGGAGACACTGCTTCTGTGTGGTCTGTAAATGTGTCCTAGGTATACTACTTCTCATGTCTCTAATCATGTTTTGTCTCACAGCGTCAGGATAAGGTCATTTCCAGGACGAATTTTTGTACGCTTCATTAATAGTGTTTTTCGTCACTCTGTTATTTCTGGGTTCATCTTTTGCGTGGAAGACAAAGATATACGGTAATTTGTATTTTAGTTGGAGAATATGTTTTCTGCCTCTCTGTGTCTTTCTCTTTGTCTCTCTCTCCCCGAGTGTGTGTATGTGATTTTTCACAGCACGTGCGCCAAAAGATGGCGAAATCAAAGCTCGACCTTCCAAAAATGAAATCATTTCTTATCCAGATATTTTCTACTCCTCTTTTCCTGTGAGTTCCAAACAGTGTCTGTTTTTCAATGCTTCGGTCGGTCTTCTCAATATCTGTTCTATCCAACGCCATCGTCTGTTCCTTAGCACTGTATCTTCTGGTATCTACTTAGTTCTTTCTCTGAGTTCATCGTTCATAATCTGACCATACCATCTCAGTCTCTCTATTAAACGAAAGCACACCAACCGTTAAACACAGCTATTTACTATGAATTCTCTAGCAAGAACATAACCAGACGTACAGTATAATAGAATTCTGTTGAAAACAAACAAACGAATAAAGAAGTAATTTGTCTGAAACAAAAAATGATGCAGTCTTATTTTTCTGGAACATTCAGAGAAGTGTCAGTGTCCAGAGCTGTATGATACACGTTCTAAAGAGAAGAACATCAGCTGAGCGTGTAGTCATAGAATATCACGGACTAAGAAGACCGACTCTAAATAAATAAATCATTTTTTTTAATTTATAAGCTGCCTTCATGAATTCAGGGATGACCAACAGTGGCAACCTCTAATTGTGTCAGATATCAGAGTACTTTATTAACTAACGGGTCTTTGGGAGAAATGCTAGTCTTATGGTGTGTTCTGACAGTTGTTGGTCTGAATCCGGGTTTGAATTGTTGATGGAGCTGATGAGTTTGTCTAACACTCTCAGCAAGTTGCTTGTATTTTCTACTGAGAGGGACAGTCTACGTGGAACCTAATGAAGTCAATACTTGGCCTGCAGACCCTTTATTGATGAACGAAATGATGATGTTGTATCACAGTTATATTGTTGTATAACCACGCGCCTGCTTAGACTAATATTTTCTATCTATATGGTCTAAAGCCGAAGATTTGACTTCATTGCGCAGGCTTTTACACCATATGGCTAGGGTTTCTTCCGCAGAAAAGGTACGCCACTGCTGAGAGTGTTGCGCAAGCTGGACTCCGTAGCTACGGCAACAAACGCCTCTAAAAAATGAACCCGTAAATAGAACGGCGTTGTCAGGATTAGAATATTCAGTCTAAGGTAGGAAAGTTGTGAGTCTTCACAGTCGTATGCAGTGGCGGCCCGTGGTAATTTTTCTTGGTGGGGCCAGACACAAATTTCGGAACATTCATGATTTTTTAAGTATTTGCAATTAGTTGTTTATATCGGAAAGTAAAATCCCCCCTTTTCGAGAAAAGAACAAATGCTTCTGTTCAGCAACAGCATGATATTAAAGAGAGCTGGCATTAAAGAACATAAAATCAAGGACAATTTAAAATTTCGAAATATGAGTGCCTAGATAATATTTTTTTTTAAATTATTGGCTTTAACGTGAATTGAACATATTAAGTGATTGAACGTGAATACATATTAGGGTTTTTTTGTAGTAAATAATCCCCTCGGCTGTTTACGAACGTAAATTGTTGTAGACAAGATGTATTGATGCATCGAGCGATTACCGTAAACTATTCTATAATGGTTTGTTACTTATTTCTATTATTTTCTATAATTTTATACTATTTTTTATATATAATTCGGGGTTCGATCGATAATTAAACGGATTATCTAATAAATGCCTCCATTTAACTATGAAATGTTGACCGTGAAAGAATGAATTTAGATACTGTTGAATGAAAATGACGTAATTGTTTTGCAACTATTATGCAGCAGCCAAAGATCATAGGTTGCAATGTTACATCATAGGTACGCATCTTTGAAAACGGCCTGAATAATAGTGCACTGAAATATGCAAAGAAGCATTAGAGGAAAGATGCTGAATCTCAGACTGTATATAATATGTTTTATAATGACATGTTATGAATTATTATTATGTTATTTGGATATAATATTTATATTTTAGTGTTACATATTCAACTTTCAAAGTTAATCAGCGTCAAGTTAAAAGTAATAAACATGAACAAAAATTTTCTAAAATAATAAGTACACGTTACTTATTTTTGTTTGGTGGGCCGACCCTACTGGCCCTCAGTGACCAGGGACGTAAACTAATTAGTAAGGAAAGATGCTGCATTTCAAATTTCAGACTGTGTGTGATATTTTAGCGTTATATATACTCTTTCAAAGCTAATAAATATCCCATTAAGTAATAATTATGAACAAATAATTCTAAAATAATAGTGCACGTTACTTAATATTGTTGGTTGTGCCGCGCCCCACTGACCCTTAAAGACTGGCAGCCCCTGGTCATTCTTGCCCATTCTAACACTGCCCACAATACTTGAGATGATTTAAAAGTCAGCTTATTATTTCTGCTATTGAGCAGGGGAGTTTACGGCAAGTCATGTTTGGTATTATAGAGTGTTTATGTGTCGGTAGAATCGGCTGTAGCACATCATTACTCATATCATCGCTCCCAAACATTACTTCCATCATTACTTCCATCTTTACTTCAATCATTACTTCCATCATTACTTTCATCATTGCTCCAATCATTACTCTTATCATTACTGCCATCATTGTCTAATTATTACTCTTTCATTACTCCATCTTTACTTCAATCATTACTTCCATCATTACTCCCACCATTATCCCATTATTACTCAATCATTTCTACCATCATTACTGCATTAATTACGCCCATCATTACTCCCATCATTATTCCCATCATTACTCCCATCATTACTCACATCTTTACTCCCATAGCGGTAATGACTACTATCAGGACGGCTCGTCATTGGGCCAGTGGGACCAGCCCACAAAATATTGAGTAACGTGTACTTATTATTTCAGACATTATTTGTTTATAATTATTACTTTCAACAGGATACTGATTAGCTTGAAAGTTGATATATAGCCTAAAATATCACACACATTCTGAATTCTAAAATTCAGCATATTTTTCCTCTAATTAGTATACACCAATGGTCATTATGGGCCAGTAAGAACATGTCTACCAAACCAAAAATAATTAACGTGTACTTATTATTTAAACAACTTTTGTTCGTAATTATTATAGTTAACTTGACACTGATTAGCTTTGAAAGTTGAATATTTAAGACTAAAATATAAATATTATATCATAATAATATAACAATCATATAATATATAAATATTATTTTTTTTAAAACTATTATATATACGATTTCAAATATAGCTTTGCTATATAACGTATCAGCGCACCATGTTTTATGGGGTCGTTTTAAAATTCTCTACTGACGATGTAACATTGCGACCCTGACCTTGACCGCTACCTTTAATAATAATTGCCAAAACCATTTTATTGACCGAAAGCTGAGTTCCCACGATATCAACCAATTAACAGTTAAACGACGACTCTTGATTAAATAGTACTTTGTATAATTATCGATTGAATCAAAAATTATATATAAAATAGTAGAAAAGGATATGCATTAATAGAAATAAAGTAACTAACTATTACTATAATCGCTAACGGAAACGGTCCGTTTCGTATTCAATATACAAATGTCTTCTACAATGTACACTCGTTTACGGTTGACAAGCTGTGACCTACTTTTGAAGTTGTGGCTTACTCGAAATTTAAAATGAATCAAGTGGATTATTTATTACGAAATCCGTTTTCTTCGTTAAAGATAGAAGAAAAGCTTGAAATTAAACGGCTAGGTGTACATCAGCCAAATAGCTTTGTATATGTGCAACAAGATGGCAAGAAAAAGAGAACTTTCAATAATAAGTGGTTTAGTAAAAAATCGTGGTTAACTGTCAGTGAAGAAAAGCAAAGTTTTTTTGTTTTTATTGTTTGCTATTTCATGGTGAAGGTCTGTGGTCAACGGTAGGTTGTAGGGATCTCTTTGTACCTTAGTTATATGGTATATATTTTAGTTATTGTTGAACCCCAGGGAAATTTTGAGTTTCACCATTTTGCCTATAGTGCGTGGGGAGAGTGCCCGGCTTTCTTGCAATGAGAGCTGGCAATTATGGTTGACAATTGATTCAGGAGGAGAGTATACGCTTACACCCGACTCGTACGTTGTTACTTCTTACATTTTCTTTGCATTTATGCAACTTTTTTTCATTAGACATCGGCAGAAGATGAGTGCATTCACTAGTATTTAGGACCCAAGAGGCGTGTTGCGTTTGCTTTATTACCTATCCAGAGTAGCCTTCTCTCGATCCTTACCCACTTAGCCAGACATGATCTTTTGTCTATTTCCCAGGGTTACCACGAGGAGGTTGGAGTAGGTCTTGATCAGTGCCAGCTCACTTACCCTGACGTAACGTTGTCCTGTTTGTTATTTGCGCATCCGGCGCCAAATCGTTATAGTAAAGGGAGTAACTTCTGGAATAGACAAATAATAGTAAATACTAAAATATAAACCTATCCTAAAAACCGTGATTTTTCCGAAAAATGTTTTGGCCCCACTACCAAAATGACCACGAGCCCACTGACTACTATGATGACGACGGAGTCTTATGGCGTAGAATAAAGTACTGACCTCTCACTCTACAAGTGCTGGATTCATGTCCCTCACGAAGCAATCTGGATATTTCTCCAAGATTCCCGATCTCAGTATAGGTGAGTTGAGTTCCAATGCTATCGGAGTCGGACGATTAAATGTAGATTATGTGTTCAAGTTTAGCATTACAAGAATCCTCGGTAGTTACAAATTGTCAGAATCAACTAGAAAGTCATTGCTTAGACGAAAGTGATTTAAAAAGAAATATTTTTAAAAATTCCTAGAAAACATTACCCTATCTTCAAAATTACATATGGATTATTTGCTTCTGCTTCCAAGTCCACTCTGCCGCTAAGATCTTCCTGTGTAAGAAAGAGATCGGGCCACACATGCTTATTTGATTATTTGCTTCTGCTTCAAGTCCACTCCCTCGCCAAGATCTTCCTGTGTAGAAAGAGATCGGGCCACACATGCTTATTTGATTATTGCTTCTGCTTCCAAGTCCACTCCCTGCCGCCAAAATCTTCCTGTGTAGAAAGAGATCAGGCCCCACATGCTTTTTTCTCTCCAAAGTGCAATGATAATGCCTATCAATCAATCAATCAATCAATCAATCAATCAATCAATCAATCAATCAATCAATCAATCAATCAGTCAATCAATCAATCAATCAATCAATATATCAATCAATCAATCTTCTTTTCTTCTTCTTCTTCTTCGAACGCTCCACTTGTTAATCACTCTTTATGATTTGTATGTAATCTGAGCCTAATAGCGATTGTACATTGTGCCAGTTATGCGCTTACAAATAGGCCAGCAAATTCGATTTTGAGATACTGTTATTGACTAGAGTAGCTTCCTAGGCCCATACCTTACGACATGCATTCTTGGTTGCAGTATCACTATTCTTTGATCCCCTTGAGAACCTTGCAACACTTGGCTGACTTCATCAATCAAATCATGATGACGACAATAATGAGGGCGATGATTGCAGCGATAATCTTCTTCTTCTTTGCGTTCGTTCTTTACAACCAATTTTAATCACTCTTTGTGATATGTTTGATCTTGCCAAGAACGTGTATACGTTGCACATTGGTTTGTAGGCCCAAACATATAGACTTCTACATGTTTAGGACACGTGCAATCGATTTCAGCCAAACATCCTTAGTCGCCTCTTACGACATGCGTGGTAGGTAACAGTGGTTCTTCTTTACATCCCAAATTTGGGCCCCGGTAACCACTCGGGCGGCAGCGATAATGACACCACCAATAATAATAATGATGATGCCAGTAATGTATAGATCAAACATGTCACAAAACGGCAGTTATAATTGAAACTTGTCCTGGTCTAGACATCGATTAAGATAGAACTTCCAACACAAACATGAAAACTTAGACAAACCTCATTTTTTTATACTCAATAGAAAACCGAATCTGTGTTGTATATCTGACGGAATCTCACAATGTGTTAACTGTTAACAAAACTTAATCATCAAGATTTAATTTGATATAAGATAAGATACCGACTTAGAATAGCGTCACGAAAATAAATAAGTTGAGTAAAACGATAAAGAAAGGAAAATCTCCGACTGGCCTTGGAAGAACTTTGATTTGAGAATGTGGAAGATTATTACTGGATTAGTTTATCCTTCTGGCGTCTACAACTTTCCGTGAAATATGTTCAGTTTGAAATATAAGAACTTTACCTGAGACTTTCTTGATTTTTTTGAGTGACCACAAATTTCATTGTTGCTGGATGTTCTGTTGTCGTTAGAAAAGTCGGCTGCCATCAAAGTGCTGGTGTTCATTGTAGAGAAGCAAAGGGTAATACAGATAATTCGACATATTTAGATAACGTTCTCAAGTTTGTGATACATTCTGTTGTACCTTTAGTACAGTTTTGTACCAGTGACACCGCACTCTGTAACGTAATTAGAATTTTGTACAGTGACACCCACATTCTGTAACTTAATTAGATGGTTGTACCAGTGACACCCACATTCTGTAACTTAATTATATGTTTGTACCAGTGACACCCACACTCTGTAACGTAAATAGATCGACTGGTGAAATAATGACTCTATTTCAGTAGCACATCTAGATTGGATGGTGAATCATTGACTCTCTGTAGCACATCTAGAATGGATGATGAATCATTGACTCTCTCTGTAGCACATCTAGAATGGATAGTGAATCACTGACTCTCTCTGTAGCACATCTAGATTGGATGGTGAATCATTGACTTTCTCTGTAGCACATCTAGAATGGATAGTGAATCACTGACTCTCTCTGTAGCACATCTAGATTGGATAGTGAATCACTGACTCTCTCTGTAGCACATCTAGATTGGATGGTGAATCATTGACTCTCTGTAGCACATCTAGAATGCATGGTGAATCATTGACTTTCTCTGTAGCACATCTAGAATGGATAGTGAATCACTGACTCTGTAGCACATCTAGAATGGATGGTGAATCACTGACTCTGTAGCACATCTAGAATGGATGATGAGTCAAACTTAATCAAACTTAAACTAGAGTAAACAGGTAAGCAAAAATACATTAAAGGATTCGATGTAGATATCAGATGTATGCTATTAACTTTACTATACAGATCAGAATGCTGGAGATGAAAAAGCAAATCGTTGTATATCCTCTATGAGTGTAGCCATCAACCACATTAAACGTGTCGTTGATTTTCTAGGCACCACTTATATATTCAGTAGATTGCCATTGCTTTCTGAACGGTGAGGTCTATTTTACCTTTGGTAAAAATCCTGAAACAAATTTGCTTTCAAACTGCCTGCCGTGGAGTTTGAACCATTTACGCTTGGGTTGTGATTGAGTTCAAAACCGCTTAAGAGAATGACAAAATAAGATATACTAAAACTCTCTAACTTCCATATAACTTATCTGTAGAAGATTTGAGGCGTGACGTGATCAAATACTATTTCTCACAGTGTCGTTAAGAAAATATGAACACCATCATCTAAACGAGACGCTTCAGATGGATTGAATTGTGGTACCCACGGAGACAAGCTCTTTACAAAAACTGCAAATGAGATGGATAACAGAAGGTAAACGAAAATGTGGAAGACGCAAAACAACCTGGAGGAGAACAGTAATACAGAAACTGAAATAAATAAATCACAGATGGAACAATACAGAGAACGGAAAGAATAAAGTAGAATGGTGTGCATTTATTGCTGACCTAAACGTCAGGGGCGTTACAACCTAAAAAGAAGAAGAGTTATCGCGGTACTTGATAGTAATGTGATCAACATCACTCTAGCAAAACAGTGATTTTCTGTTACCAAACTGTGGCTGTGTCGGTCTGAAATAAGCTTAGATCCGCTGTGGAATTGAGCCTGTACCATACTCCGAAGACGTTAGTGAACTAACCACTGCGGTATCGCAGCTCTCAATAATAATAGTTACATATATACATGCTTCCTCTTCTTCTTCTTCGAACGCTCTATATAGGCAACTGTTAACCATCTTTGTGATTTATATGTGATCTGAGCTTAAGAGTTATTATACGGTGTACCAGTTATGTCCTACAGTAGGTCAGAGCACCGATTTCTGGATGCTTTAATTTACCAGTAACTTCTCAGGTCCTACATCAGTCGCTTCTTACGACATGTCTTGTAGATCGTTGTGGTACTATTCTTTGCTTCCCGCACCCACGGCCATATATATATATGTTCTTACAAGTATCTGCAGACATGATGATTCAAACATGGAAAACACTCAAATTCTAGAAATGGGAAGCACATATTTTTTATCCGCTAATTATCTTGATTATTGTTTTTGTAGGATGTCATTAGTGATTTTGTTCTTCCATCTTGACGCTTCAGGCATGAGAATCTAACAACAATCAACGCCTAACTTCTACATTAGGATAACAAGTTTCAAGAGGTTGCAACGAATGTGTTAAATGGCATTACGTGTAAGATAAACAAGAACACACTTAATGAGGATTGTTGTAGAAGAAAGACAACCTGGGCGTCACAGAGTTGATTGTCTGACATTTGAAGATTTTCTGCCTGAGCCGAATGTTATCCAGGGATTACCTTACGTCCATGTTAAGTTTCTGCTTTAACTGTATGATTTGTATATAACGAACGAAGTCATGTAAATTAGGTTTTGTATTGTCTTGTCTCAGGTTGCTGTCGGCGCTCAGCTTCCAGCTCTCATTTACGAAAGCTACATCAGCGTATGTTCCTCTTCCTCGTTTGAAATCTGTACAAATAGTCAGAAATATTTTACAAAACACACAAAAATGGGGTCGTTTTGGGAAAGTACTAATTGGGTTTCGGATTGTGAAAAAAAAACAG